>CAUYON010004210.1:0-24349 GCA_963573935.1 Arctocebus calabarensis
CGAATTTCAAATACAATTTAGTTTGCCAAAACTTACTTTTCGATTCTCAAGCAACTCTGCAAACGTGTTTCATACATAAATGGGATGCATCTGTACTAAATGAAAGGAAAATATAGGAAGAAAGAAAATGTATGTGCACAAAACAATTACCTCTGTATGCAAACGACATGATCACCTACACTCACAAAAAAAAAAAAAAAAGAAATTCTTCAGTGCACAGACCTTTTACTTACGTGGAGACTACAGGCTTCCCATGCTACAGAATATTTACAAATCCAATATGATTTTTGCACAGGCAATATTGAGTTCTATCTTCAACCCTTTTCGAGTTGAACTATACTAATGTATACAGTATAAACCTCCAAATTCTTTGTGGGAAAGTTCTTAATTGTTCGGCAAGCAAATTAAGACAGTAGTCTTCCCACAGGCTTGGAGACGGACCTGGGTGTGAGTGTGCTCCGTAAGACGGTTCAGTTTTTACCTTCTGGGAGAGAGCAGAGCTAATGAGTAGCTCTCAATAATTGTGCATTCATATTCATACTCTCGCTTAAGGCGATGACTCACCACGGATTTGCTAGGGCCTGCCGCAGCTCCCTCTTTCACTGAATCATGCTGTCAGTGACTTAATTAGTTTTCTTGAAACTTCCCCACTTTGACAGGTTTTTGCAATCCACACCCCCACATGCTCAGGGTCTCTGAAGGCTTCTGGTGCCTCGTGACTGGGTGACTGAGAAGCAGCAGGCCAGCCATAGAGGGAAGCTTGTGACTCACTGGCGTGGGGGTCTGATCTTAGGGCTTGTCCTATAGGAGCTCATGCAGGATGACAGTGTGCAGCCTTCTAACAGACCAGCACTGCCCCTGAGCAAGAAAATGGAAGGGAGGGTTACAAAGGAGACCCTGAAGGGGATCTCACGGTTCCTGCCAAGGGCAGCTGCCTGGAGACTTGAGGAGCGTGCTGTGGGGATCTGCCCTATGCCAGGTCTGCACTGTGCCAAATTCCCCTAGAGGACTGTAGGTGGGGAGTTGGAGGGGGAGGAGAAGAGCCAGCAGCTTCTAGTTCTTCTGTCACTATCTCTGGTCCTTGAGCACTTTTACTCCTTTGGCCCAATCCTCATTGTCTTAGTCTGAGCTGTTATAACGGTATCGTGCACTAGGTGGCTTATGGAACAAACATTAATTTCTCATTGTTCTGAAAGCTAGAAAGGCCAAGGTCAAGGCAGCTGCAGATTTGGTGTCTGGTGATGGCCCTTTTCCTAGTTTGCAGATAACCTCCTCCTTTTATCCTCATGGCGGGGAGAGGGGGAGGGAAAAGAAAAGGTGCCCTAGCGCCCTCTAGTCTCTTTCTCCTTTATAAGGGCATTAATCTCATCCATGATGGCTCCACCCTATGCTATCTTATTTTCTTCCAAAGTCTCATCTCCAAATACTACGACATTAAGGATTAGGCTTCACTATATGAACTTGTGGGAAAGACACAGTCAGTTCACAGCACTCATCTACAAAGAGAAGCTCTCTTAGTTCCATGTAAATCCTATGGGCAGAGTAGGGGTAAGCTACAACTATTTTTAGAAATGTGAATCCAACTTTACCTTGTCTTGATTGGCCTTTATAATGTAGGCTTGCAAAACCTGAGTAAATTAATTCTGACCCAAAGCTATTTTATTTTCTAAAAGTATTTAACTTCAAGTTATGTTAATGCAAGTGACTTTATGAAATCAGTTTCAGATAATAAATGGTTATATGGGTTTTCATCACTAAAATACACATATAGTGAGATCTCTTATTGAAACTTATTTATTTGCTGTTAAATTAAGTCAAAAAGTTATAAACATAAACTGTAAATGTACACAAATAATCTAATTTATTTAGTTTACTACATATGAGTTCCATTTATGTTTTTGAGAAAACTCACACCATCCATAAAATAACATGACTATTTCACTGCAAGTAATAGAAGGCCAATAAATTTTTTCTGCTCACCTTCTGGGACAGAGACTGCCAAATTCCTTGAAATCAATGAAAAGATGTGAATACCCAGCCCTGAAACCTGGTCTCGCAGGACTCAATGCTACGGATTCATTCTTCTTTTCCTCCTTCCCACATATGAGCATCTCTGTTTAGCTTCATTCTGCAAAGACTGTCCAGACATCAGAGAATATTGCTTCTGGCATTCCCAGATTCAAACCTTTTTGGTGCTTAATTTTCTTGTCTTTAAAATGTGGATAAGTGTAGCACTGAACTCACAGGCTGGCCTTGAGGCTAAATGAGCTGAATGCGAATGAGCTTTTATTACTAAGAATTGCCTTGGCTATACAAGATTTCTTTTGGTTCCATATAAAGTGAATTATTTGTTCAAAATATTGAAAGTATGACGATGGTAACTTAATGGGGATTGCAATCAATCTGTAGATTGCTTTGGGAAGTATAGACATTTTCACAATGTTGATTCTTCCCAGCCATGAGCATGGTATGTTCTTCATTTGTGAATATCTTCTGCTATTTCTTTTCTTAGGGTTTCATAGTTTTCTTTGTAGAGGTCCTTCCCCTCTTTTGTTAGGTATATTCCTAGGGATTTCATTTTCTTTGAAGCTACTGTGAAGGGAATTGTGTCCTTGATTAGCCTCTCAGGTTGGTTATTACTGAGGATATACAAAGGCTACTGATTTGCAGACATTTTACATACATGCAAACATTTTACATGATTTTACATACTGAGACATTGCTGTATTTTTTGATTGCTTCCAGGTGGTTGAGTCTTTGGGGTTCTATAAGATCTTATTGTCAGCAAAGGCAGAGAGTTGGACCTCCTCTTCTCACATTTGAATGCCTTTTATTTCCCTACCAGACTTTCAGCTATACTGCAAGGCTATAGTGACCAAAACAGCATGATTTGGGCACAAAAATAGATACATTGACAATTGGAACCAAATAGAAAACTATGAAATGGAACTAACCTGCTGCAGCCACCTGATCTTTGATAAATCAAGCAAGAACATACACTGGGGAAAAGAACCCCCATTCAATAAATGGTTCTGGGAAAACTGGATAACCACATGTAAAAGACTGAAACTAGACTCACACCTCTCACCACTTACAAAAATGTATTGAAGATGGATAAAAGATTTAAATCTAAGGCATGAAACAATCAAAATTCTTGAAGCAAGTGTGGAGAAAACACTTGAAGATATCGGCCTTGGGAAAGATTTTATGAAGAAGACTTCTGTCTCAATTGCAACAATAACAAAAATAAACAAAGGGGACTTAATTAAACTGAAAAGCTTCTGTATAGCTAAGGAAACACTGACCAAAGCAAACAGACAACCTTCAGAATGGGAAAAGATATTTGCATATTATAAATTGGATAAAAACTTGGTAACTAGGATCTATAGAGAACTCAAAATAATCAACAGGAAAAGACCCAACAATCCCATATATCAATGGGCAAGAGACATGTATAGAACCTTCTCTAAAGAAGACAGATGAATAGCTAACAAACATGTGAAAAAATGCTCATCTTCCATAATCATCAGAGAAATGCAAATTCAAAGTACCCTGAGATATCACCTAACCCCAGTGAGAATGGCCCACATCACAATGTCTCACAGCTGCAGATGCTGGCATTGATGTGGAGAGAAGGGAACACTTTTACACTGCTGGTGGGACTGCAAACTAATACAATCTTTTTGGAAGGAAGTATGGAGAATCCTCAAAGAACTCAAACTAAACTTCCAATTTGATCCTGGCAATCCCATTACTAGGCATCTACCCAGAAGAAAATAATTCTTTTATCATAAGGACATTTGCACTAGACTGTTTATCGCAGCTCAATTTACATTCAGTGAAATATGGGAACAGCCTAAATGCCCACCAACCCAGGAACAGATTAACAAGCTGTGGTATATGTATACCATGTACACTATTCAGCCACAAAAAAGATGGAGACTTTACATCTTTTGTATTAACCTGGATGGAGTTAAAACACATTCACCACAAGAATGGAGAATCAAGAAAATCCAGTGTACTCAATTCTAATATGAAGGCAGTAGATGAGCTAATACAAGGAGAGGGGCTGGGGAATGAGCGAGTGGGGAGAGGGGAGAAGTGGGGTTTGGGGGTCATGGGGTATGGCACACCTCTTGGGGGACAGGACACAACTATAAGAGGGACTGTATCTAAAACATGCGATCAGTGTAACCTAATTCTTTGTACCCTCAATGAATCCGAAACAATAAAAAATAATAATAATAATAGTAAAATGAAATAAAAATTTAAAAATGTGAATGTGCTTAGGAGAATGCCTCATACACAGAAGCCACTTAAGCAATTTAACAGTAATGGTTACTATTAGTAGTAACAGTTACTATTATTATTGCCCCACACCTTAGAGTGGAAAGAGTACTATTCTCTACCAATATTCAGAAGTTAACCCTGTCGTGCCACGTGCCTTCCTGGGAGCCGAGAAAATAGGGGACTCTGGTTGAGTAGGCCTGGTCACCAGGAGTGACCGACAGTCAGGGCTGCATAGGGTATGCTGGAGGGCGGGGGGGTGCAATTTCTTTCATCCGGGAATCAGAACTGCCCTGTACACCACATGTACCAGCCGTTGAATATGTCTCCTGTGCCTGGACAATATTTACAGTTCCCAGGCCCCCTCACTTCGGATGCTCACAGCCGTCCTGCTGTCCAGATGGAGAAACTGAGTTATGATCACATAGCTTGTGCAAGGTACTCAATTTCTCATAGCCTCACTTTTCTCAAAAAAAAATGGATGAGTTATTAGAACTAAGAAATCTTGTGTGTTTAGCAGGATATCTGCTACACTGTCGGTCGTTGTCCTATTGTCCAGCTCCCCACTAGTTAAAAGAGGAGGTACTTTCTTCCAAGACAGAAAAGAGCCAAGGTAAGAGAATTCTTTTGTCAACATCAATGAGTCATTAATAAAATGTTTAGAATATAAAAGTCTCTAAGCAGGAGCACAACTGGCTCTGAAGACGTGATACCCCTTCCAGTAGGCAGTGCAACCTTCCGTGTCCTTGAAATCTCTCTTCCCAGGGAAAAGAATAATTTGCCCACATCCCCATGACTAAAACTCCTCCCAACTCTGATACGTCTGATCCTACTTTTCTGTGACTAGCTACCTGCTTCTTCTTGCTTGTTTTCTGTTGCCGTCACCCTTACCCTGTGCATTTTCTCCATCACATTTAGAGAAAACATATTGAGCATGTTTTCTGTTTGGTCTTGGACTTGAATTTAATTAGGTATTAATCTCACTAACGTATTTCTGACCAGCATGGAGGCTTTTGTTTGGTTAGTTTCTCCCACAAGAACTAAGCCTCCCTCCACCCCCAGCTCCCACAGCTCAAGCTTTTAAATGATTTATTGATATTGTCTGACTCTGGCGGTGTATTTGTTCTAAAACTTTAGGGCCTGAGTGCACAGCTTAGACTGAAGGCCACCAGGACATTTCCACGAATAGAAAACTGAAGTCTGCCGCCAGGCCAGGCGCTGAATCATTTTTCGGCATCAGGCCTTTCGTTCCCATGGGAGATCATTTCTACCATACGTGTGAGCACCTTCAGGAGCACGCTCCAGTTCTTTTGTTGTTGTTCCATCTACCCTGGCATCCCTTAGGATTCTATTCTTAAGCTCCTATTGTTGGCAATCTTCACGGTTCCTTTGAGACACATTAGTCATCTAAAGGTGGGTTGGTTCTCACCCCTATGCAGATGCAACCCAGATTTATATTTCAGTTAAGCTGATACTGATCCTTCTGTCTCCATATTATAAGCTTGTTTGCTGGAAATAAAATCTAAACACAACAGTACTTTTTTGCAACTGAAAATAGATGATGCATAATTCCAACCTGCCCTTGTGGCCTTTCATAAGCACCTCCTATTCAATGAGTGGCCATGAAGATACAAGCTCCCCAACGTCACCTGAAACTTAGGTCCTGTAAAAACATCCAGGAAAGGATAAGACATATTTTACTTATTTTCATGTATCATATAAGTTGACTATTTAATAACCCATCATTATTAAACAACTGCCGTGTTCAAAATGTATCCCAAGTTACTAGGGTTGAGGCAAGAGGCTTAAAACCAGGGACTTTACCCCTCAGAAATTTAAAGTGCAATTGATAAGACGAAGAAACATCTGTGAATAATGTGTCCATAAAAATGAAGCTATGAACATAGATGTTTGCGAGATCTAAGTGATAGCAAAACAGATCCAGGGAGGAAGAAGGCAGCTCCTTATCTTCCCTTCAAGGGCAGCATTATCTACACACCAGCTTCTCATAGCCATTCTTCACCCCAGCCAGAAGGCTTTGGGCAGCACAGGTGGCACCTTGACCTTAAACAGCTACTTGACTAAAATTTTTCCATAAAGACGTGAGGAGGCACTATTTCTCCATTTCTTCAGTCTCCCACACACAAAATGGCTCTTCCAAATCTCCATCCTTGTGGTCAAATGTCTCTCTCAGACCACCCACCATTACTGGTACCTGTGTACTACTCAGAATGTTCCCCCCAACTAATTCAGGATTTCAGATAGAACCAGATGGCACAGTCAGAAAAATGATATTTGAAAAGAATTTAATAAGGATCCTGTTTTGCAGAGGCATGGGCAAAATTAAGAGAATCAATAAGAGATGTGAAAGAATCCAGGGATTAGCAATAGCCAGAGAAAGCTGTCACCTTCTAGGGCTGCAGGGACAAGAAGCTAGGGCATAGAGAAGGGAGGCAGCCATGTTGAACTGGGGTCCAAGGATAGGGAGCAAGAGGAAGGAAAAGCCTGAAGTCTGTCCTCTCTTCAGTCAAACCCAACTGGAAAGAAGCTGAAGGAGAAGAAATCCCAGGGAAGGCAACCTGCAGATGTCAGCCTCTTGGGTTACAAAGCTGGCCAGAGAAAGGCAGAGAATGGATCTGGAGAAAATCCAACAGTTCCCCCAAACCTCACACTGGTGCTGCTTCTCACCCAACATGTGATATTGCCTTCCCCAGCAGAATCCTTCCTGGCCTAGAGGATCAGCTACGATTACTGATAAAGCCTAAGTAAATCCAAAGACTTAAGAAGGATTGCACTTAAGTACTTGAACCAATGGTACATTACCATTAAATTCTAAGTAAATGTCTTGGGATATATGAAGCAATCAAATCTACAGGTGGAAACCAAAACGTTAACACATTTAAGTAAATCGGATGCCTTCAATTGAAATTTTTTAAGAAGATGGGTGAAACTTCTCTCACTAATTAATTGATTTATTTATCTGTTGATGGATGCCTATAGCATCTAGAAAACCATACAGTTCTCTCCTTGATGCCTATAGACATGTTTGTATTGGAAACCAGAAATAAAGTCCCTTTTCTCTGAAGAATCCATTTTCTTTTGCTCATGCTTGGGTAGCTTTTTTGAGAAATTTTAATTAATAACAAGGCAAAGTAGAGAATGCCATCCATTGAACAAATTTCAATGTAGGAGAAATATTTCTGAAAAGCAAGGCTTTTTTTATTTAATCTAACCCTGAAAGTTCTAGAACAGTGATTTTCAACTGGTGTGCTGTAAAAATTTTTCATGATCATTAATTAAATTATTTTTGAAAGAAGTTCAAAGCACAGTAAGCATATATTTATTTTACTCTTTTTTTGATCAACATAATTTAAGTGTGGCACAGAAGTATAACTATAGGCTCAAATATGCCATGAGACAAAAAAGGCAGAAAAATACTGCTGTAAAGAAATATCTGGTAGAAAGATACAGAGAAAGATGTGCGCTAACATCAGAATAATGACTATAGAAGGTTTTTGAATCTTTGGTTGATCTGTAACAACTGGAACTCAGAAGTGAGTCACAGAATTGCTATCTCACCCCACTTGCTCACCCAAACGGTCAAGTCACTCTCCTGTATTTTCACACTAATAATATAATAATGATCACAATTATTTATTTAGACCTTTCTATGTGCTAACGTATATGCTTTTATAAGAACTTTATGTGTAATAACTAAATCTCGTAATTCTTTGAGATAAATGTTATTACTAACACTATTTTATAGGTAAGAAATCTGAAATATTGAAAATTTAGGTAACATGCCCAAGGACACAGAGTTGAAGCACTCAAATGTGAACCTTGGGTTAGAAATTCCAAAGACTAGTTTCTCGAATTCTACCCCATGGTTGCCTCCTCATTGCATTTGTATACAATTCTGGGGTTTGAAATCCTTGATGAAATAATCATTAAATATATTTATGTTATAATGTATTTATCTGCCATCCCTTCCCACAGAAATTCATAGAAACAGAATTTCACGGAATCCTCGGAATGGTCCCTGGTGGATGTAGGTGTTGTTATTTCTTGTGCATAGTCAGGAACCTGAATGATGTGGCGAGTTAGCCGGGCATGGTGGCATGCACCTGTCATCCTCACTAGTCGGGAGGCTGAGGCAGGAAGATCCAGTATCACACCACTGCACTCCAGCCCAGGCAACAGAGCAAGACTCGGTCTCAAAAAAGAGTGCATCTCCAATGTCTGGCACCTACAAGTAATTCGGTATCTGTTGAAGTTTTGGATGATCATCATTCTTAGTTTACTATCCTTCCTAGAAGTGTTGATCATAATTGGTGATTGTAATCTTAGTTTCCTCCAGCAACTTATTGTGCAAGAAAGTATTTATTTGCCATATCCTCATAAACTCGGGTACAGCTGTTTTAGTGAGCAAAATGGAAGTTTAGCACAAAATGGTTTGAACAGCATGGAAAGCATGTGAATAGTACTTGCCTCTGTGTAATGTGCACTATTGCTCAAAGCGAGGTAAGTGGCAGCAGGAGTGAATGTCACCGCGTCTGTCATCGTTTCCACCTTCTCACTTTGGGGCTGCCTTCCACAGATAAAGCCAGTCCAGGCAGGACTCTACGAAGGTCCAGGGCCGCAAGCCAACACTGGGAATCTGTGTCTAGACCTTTCATCAATGGCCTTATATAGAAAGGTATAAATGGTTGGGACTTTTACATCACATATCTGTATTGGAAGACAGGCCTTTCAGCTTAACCAGGATGCATAAACTTCTCTGTTCCTTAGTTTCCTCACGTGTAAAGTGGGGATAATGATACCAACCACACAGTATTGTCTGGAGGATGAAATGAATTAATTCTTGTAATCTACTCACAAAAGTAGAAGTGCTCAAGGAAACTAATGACTACTTTAGTGTGGCTGCCAAGAAAGCCAGATGGAGCTGGGCTCCGTCTCCTCTCAGATACAGCAGACGTAAAGGATAAAAAGTAACAAGTGATTGGTTCCAAATTTTTACTATTATGACCATTATTAAAAGTGAATTAAGGCAATTTTAGTATTTCTCACTGACATTTAAGTCACCTTTCGCTTCTCAGATGTCAGAAGAGAGCCATCTTCATATTTACGGAGTGACTCCAAAGGGCAAGGCAGTGTGCTAAGCAATAGTGACAGAAGACACCCATTTCTAGCAAAGGAAATGCCTTGTAATTTCTTCAGTAGCTTCACATCTCTGGATTTCAAAAGACAACATGCCCTTCTTCCCCTGGGTCCTAGAATTCAATTAAAATCATGTTACATCTTGCCTGATCCAAAGCGTTGTAGATGAAAGCACCTAGGCACTGTGACTGTAAAAGTGGGACTGTAATGTATCCAGCGAAGTACCATGCACATAAGGATGCCGAAAAACATTCATTTTGATGAAAGAAAATCAGATCGGTAGATAGTTAAGTAGATAACTGCTTAGAGCTTTTTAGCAAGTTATTCCTTTATGGCCAGAGTCCGTAGGGCTGCTTGTGAAATAAAATAATCTTGTTATCAGGTAATTTCAAATTTACTGCCTTCTCGCTTTAGTCATGAGTCCCTTTAACCACACAGTTTTGGCGAAGCTTATCTTGGCATATTGCTATACGAACATATTCCACTCCTATGACAAGCTACCCTGTAAGAAGGCATGAGCGTGAGCGTCATGGGAAAATATACTCCAAGGTTGTAGATGAATTGATATGATTTCCTTGATTGTATCTTTTTATTTATGAGGCATAATTTATGAGCATTGGAGAGCAAAATGCAATGAGTGATGACTAACTGCAGCCAAAGTCATAAATCAGGGGCGGTGAAAGAAAGAGTGATTTTGATCGAATCTATTGAATTAGCTGTTGGCCTTAGCCACTACAGGTATTGGAAGGACCTTTTTAATATCTATTTGTCCCTCTCATGGGAGTGTGATGACAATCTCATTATATGCCTCTAGGAAACAAATAATTTAATTGTTTGCCTGTTAACAAGCAACCTGTTTACTCATTACTTACTTGTGTGGCTACTCATGTTGGATTTTTGCTTATTTCTGATGTGAATTGTCTCAAAAATATGTTCGCATGCTCCTGTTTTTATAAGCAATGATGCTGTCTCTGAAGTGCTGCTGGATAGAAATTTGTCCTCAGGATTGTTGCAATACTTTTTAAAATTTCTGTACCTGGTTCTACAAATAGCTCTTTGTGTTTCTCAAACTCAGTTGAGGACAAGAATTGCTTAGAAATTTGTTGACAGGGCAAATACCAAAGTCCTCACCAGAAAATCTGATTATCCTGTTAAGGGACACATGTTGACAAAGAGTCCTCTTAAATAAGATTTTTAAGAGGCAATTTTCAAGAAGGGACAATTGATTAAATTCATTGTTTTCACAGCAATGTAATTATGACAGTTTAGTGGCAGATGTTGACACGTCATGTAATTAAAATTTTTTAAGGCAAAATACAGTAATTAGTCCTTTGGGGGAGAAGGAGCAAATAAAAGAATAATTTTTGTCTTTCATGGACAACAAGCATGAAGAGAGGAATAGTCACTAGTTGGATTTAAAAATATATTCCAGTGAAAACAAATCATGTTGAAAATTGATATGTTAATCTACTATTTTGCTAGTGAGTTACAGAATTTGTGGTAAAACAATGTTAGTTATTTTATGCTCATTAACAGCAGTTTATCTATGTTTTCTATATCCTTTTACACTGCAACTCTCTTCATGGTTACAAAAGAAATCTTAAAGAAGAAAACAAATGAACTTGATCAGGCCTAACCGTTTCTCCTTTTTAGCAGCCCTTCACTGAGAAGCCCCTAACTCTTACAGCCATAACGACGTGTGCATTCGTTCACACACACGTACGGGGTGCACACCCCAAAACAGTGAAAGTGTTCCAGTGGCAATTTCCATCCTCTTATAAGTATGTTCAATCTAGATGCCATAGATATAAAGATGTTTATAAATTAAAGCTAAAGAGCACTTTGTTTTTTCTCTTGGCCATGGAATTCATGAGTCTTACTTCTTTTTCTTCCCCTAATGACCCACTCTTTCTATGAGCACCCACAGACAATGTTTGCATATTCAGTGGTTATGTGAGGGGACTCTTAGGATACAAACCCTTGGCTTGGTAGGTAGGTGATGAGGTGATGGGCAGATTAGATGGCAATAGATAGATAGATAGATAGATAGATAGAGCAATATGGTAGGCAATTCTGTATCTGTTCATAAAATATTCCTTTTTTTAAATTTTTATATACTTTATTCAAACAAAAAGATCAGGACATATTGCTCCAAATTTCCCTTACAAGCTTTCTGCTGCTTCTTCCTTTACCTTATAAAGATGGACCCAAATATTGGGGCATTGTTTCTCAGTAGAAATAACAAGCATAAACTATTAGTATTTTTATTTATTTTTTTTTGAGACAGACTCTCACTCTGGTGCCTTGAGTAGAGTACCGTGGCATCATAGCTCACAGCAACCTCAAACTCTTGGGCTCAAGTATCCTCCTGACTCAGTTTTTCTATTTTTAGTAGAGATGGGGGCCTCTCTGTTGCTCAGGCTGGTCTCAAACTCCTGAGCTTAAGTGATCCACCCCACCTCGGCCTCCCAGAGAGCTAGGATTGCAGGCGCAAGCCACAGTGCCCAGCCAAACTATTAGTATTTTTATTCTGAACCCTGAACTATGCTTCAGTTCTTTTATGTCTTACTTCGCTGGACAAAGACAAAAGTCCACATTGATATTTTGGGTAAAAGACCCTTTTTTAACCCTAACAAAGACAAACCGAGGGAGACAGAGACAAAGGCAGGGATCTTATTCACAGGGTCTATTTTCCTTTGCTTCTAGCAGTTTGGTATAACAGAGACCCTGCCTTGTGGTACAAGTTTTGTGAAATTCATAATGCTTCATTATCTCAGCCAGCTTTCTCTTCATTCTACCTGTTTTCATTTTCATAGCAGCTCATGTAAATGGGCTGATCCTGCTTTGCATAAGCGTGTTGATTTATATGAATGCTATTTTGATCTCAAATTGATTGAATACTAAAAAGAAAGTCTAAGAAAAAGAATCATGTATTTTAAAGGACTCCTGTCAAAGACAAAAGATCTTATCTATGTACCCAGTTAGTGATAGAAATTTTGTATTGGGTAATTTTTAGAACACATTATTTCCAGAGAAGTATGTAAAGAAATATAGCAAAACAGCAACATTATGGCCCAAGTATTTTAAAATACTATGGATTAAATCACATTTTGGAAACAGGAGTCTACCTAATAAAAGCTTATGTAACACTTAAAGGCAGGAGATTTGGTATTGTCTACAACACCACCACGAGGAAGCCTTAAGAGTATTTATGAGTCTATACATTGAAAATGAAAGAAAAGTTAATGTTCATAACCCACAGCCAGAACTGTGCTGAGCACTTTCTATGAATTATGCTTTTTGATGTCATTTTCTTTTTACTACCACAGGTCTGCTACCTCCTGTTGGTGCTCAGTAATTAATTGGCAACTTTTTGGATTTTTCTTTTATTATACCTGGTGGAATTTGCTCCTAATTTTCTTCCTCATCCCTTGTAACCCCAATTAAAATCCTGCATGCCTTTAAATTATCAACCAAAGCCCTACTCTTGGCAAAAAAAGAAAAAAGAAAAGTTGATATCAATATTGGCACTTTATTTTGCATCCCTTTCCCCAAAATACTGACTTTTCAAATCTTGCACTTAAAAATGCTGTTCTTCAGTCAGACACCCCTCCTCATCAGCCCTGTCATCTGACTTCTTCGCTAATAACCTCCTTCCCTACCCTACCAACCCTCCCTACTCTGAAGACAGGTCTTGGCCATTTCAAATGGGAACTACTAGACTGGCCGCACTTGTATTATATAAATTCTACTAGAACTTGCATGAAGTCTGGCTGTTCCATTGCAAATGCAGTTTCTGCCTCCTTACTTCCCTGTGCCTATCAAAATCAACCCGCCTCACCTGAGACAACTTGCACATGTCTATGCATCCTTACCCGTTAAAGAGACCTCACCTAATCCAGAATTGGAGGTATTCATCTGTTCACACATCATTTAATGTACGTGATCCTGATACTTTGTTTATGCCTCCAGGTGACAGATAGAATCAAAACCACTGTGTATTGGAAAGAGAACTGCAGAACAGCAGCCTAGTCTCAGCTCTTGTAACTTCTGTTACCTTGAACAAGATGGTGACATATTCTGAGCCTTAATTTCCTTGCTTTTTAAGAAAGGCGTATACCACCTTCTCCATTCAGCTTACAAGGGTGCCAGTGTAAGGAATAAGTAAGCTAACATCAGTGAAAGTGCTTTTTACAAAGGTAGAGTTTATACAAGTGTGAACGATTATTATGCAGATGAGGAGAGGACAAATTTAAGCTTAAAAAGAGCAGATTTGTCTACGTGGATAGGTTAGCGGTCTCTTTTAAAAATGAGGCTCCTGGCAATCCTATCAGCAAGGGGCTAGAGATTTGCATTTGACAGCAACCCCAAAACAATTCAACATCACAAATTTTGCTTTTACAAAGGAATCTGCCAGAAGTAAAAATAAAAAAGTATGGAAACACTGCTAAGAGTTGGCCTAACTACTAACAATCTCTCTAATGTTTTTTGTCCTGGAGATATTATTAAGGTAAAAGCAGACAGGTAAAAACAAACAGAAACAAAACTAAACTCTCACTAAACTCTCATGACAAAGTATTCTCTGACAGTGTCTCATGTTTTGAACATTCTGCATTGTTTTTTAATCCTGCATACCTGAGAGGTACAATTGAATCAAATGAGTTTTCCAGGCTTATCTTTAAAAGCATTTTACAGATACATTTTTTTAAATATAGGTGTAGAAGACATTCAATAAGAAAAAAATTCCCGGAATTATACTTTCCCATGAAAGCTTACTAAGGGAATACTCCTACGCCGAAAGAGGCAGACAGGCAGACAGTCTTCTTGTATTGCCATTTAGATCTATCATTCTGATTGATCACTGGGTAGTTGGCTGTTATTGGGCCTAATTTAACCCTATACACTCACACATCCATCTACTCTGTCTATTGTACCTGACACTCTACAAATTACTTACTCATGCAAATGATGACCTAAGGCAACCTTTTAGGATATTCGTGTTTAATTATACAAATGGTTCTTGATAAATAAGATTATACATCCTTCCATATGCTTATTCCTTCCTTGATGAAAGGAAATTTAATTTTCATGCAGATTTGGTGGGGATAGTGTTTAAGAACTGCTGAGTTTTATGAAGTCTGCAGACCCATCCAGTTTGCAGAAACTGACAGAATCACTCCACTTCCCGCCTTCAGATGAGTGGAGTTTTTATTAGACTTAAATCAACCCCATTGCATTCAGCAATTCTAAACAGCCCGTTTTATGTTTGTATGGTTAAAGAGGCAAAAAGCAAAAAATAAAAATAAAGAGAAGAGGAAAGGTGTGCTCTCCCTGGTGATTATAAAGTTGCAAGATCAAGTTTATCTCCTCTGTGTTTAGATGCCTTTGGTTGCCAGTTTTGTTTTGTTTTATACTTCAGCGTGATGGTGCCTTACTTTTGATGGGTCTTGTTGATTTCTCTTTGGAGGTCTGGGCGGTGAATTCTGCAGGAAAAGCCCCCAGCAGCTGGACGTGGTGTAGAACTGGGCCTGCACCCCCAGAAGGTCTCAGAGCCCCCACGTTCCACGCGGTCTCTTCTACCCAAGCAGTGGTCAACATCAGTGCCCCCGAGAAGCCCAACGGCATCCTCAGTCTCTACAGGCTGTTCTCCAGCAACGCCAGCGGGGCCCAGGCGGTGGTGAGCAGCAGAGCCGAAAATCCAGGGCTGGATAATCTTTAAAAATTATTACTGTGGTGCCCTAGATTTTCCTCCTAATCCTCTTTCTCATCCTTCTCTTCTTAGTTGTCCTCTAGTGAACTTAGTACAAAGATCTCTCATAGAAGAAAAAGAATTGTTAGAAAATATGTAAACTCTCAAGGAGAGAAAGCCCAAAGGCGGTTTTAAAGATGCCACAAATTACCTAAGACGTAAGAAAAATCAAATTAAGTAGGTCTAATTTAATTAGAAAACACTGGTCAAACAACAGGGTGGTGGTTTTTAACAAGAGTAATGGTAACTGTTAGTGGTATAAATGTTAATAGGAAAAAGACAAAATAGAGCAAAGAAGATTCTCGGAATCCCCATTTTGACATGCACAAAAAGTCAGTAACATATTGAAAATGCAGTCTTTGCTCTGGACAATTCAAAGACATTCTGGCTCTTGGGAAGAGAAAGTATAATGGCTCCATCAGAGCAGCCCTGGTTCTACTGTTGGTTTATTAACCACTGGGACACATGGGGAGATGTGAGAGATTGTTGGGGAAATCAGCTCCCACACTGTGTGTTCCCCAACTCACTAGCTGGAAGGGATGTAAAGAGTCAAGTAGGCCAGTTTCTAAAATAGAGGGAGAGCCGGCGCGGTGGAGCCTCCTGTCCCTGTGGGACAGCTTGTGTCACTTTCATGTTTCCCATGAGTAAGTGGAGATTATAAGACTTTCTTCACACAAACCTCAAATACAGATCGCACAGATCCCAGTATTACATTATAAATTATTCAAACCAATTTAGAGAACAATTTGGGCAAGTGTAGAGAAATCCTCCAAGGCCGGAATGCCAGGTACGGAAAAGCAATTCACACGATAACTAACATACAAGAAAGGCTGAGACTGAATGTTTAAGGAATATTAGCATATTTTCCACAGGGCTTCCTATTCAATAAATATAGATGATGTAAATACAATCAACCCTTGATTATCCATGCTTATAAAACGATAACATTAATAAACTAAAATAATTTATATTTGGAGTGCATCGTATGCATTTTTAAAATAATAGCTCTTCTTAATTATGTGTTACTAGGTCAATGTGAAAATTAATTTCTAGTTTCTGAACTCTTCTGGTTCAGAGCGTACTTAATAAAACCACAATAAGGTCAAAAGTTTGCTCCAAGTAAATCAAAAAATTTGTAATTCTACAAAGATGATTGAGAGAAGGCGATGATAAAAATAAAACCCAACTCCCTCAGAGAAAGAGATGGACTTTTTAAAATATACATATACCTGACTCAAAATATCGATCTGAGAGGATTTTTGATCCAGAGATTAAATGCAAGTAACCTATGGCAGGTACGGACATTGGTGTGTGTTGTCTGAAAATATAACTCGAATATAGATTTTTGTTTTTGAAAAGGCATCTTCTAAGCACCACAGAATTTGACTGCTATTTTGTGTGGTCTGTGCCATCTTCTAATCCCTTTCTATGATAATGGATAATAAATGCTATTATGCCTAGTGATTTCTATCAAACTTCACTTTATGTGTCCATTCCCATGTTAGCTTTTCTTTTAACTGTTATGATATTGCAAATATCTTTCAACTATTCAAGTCAGATTCTCTAATTGGATTGGTGATTTCTTGAGGAGAGAAAGCCCAAAGGGAGAACCATGCTGCATCTCCCAGAGAGCCTAGCGTGGTGCTCAGTACACATGCGGCGGGATTCTTGATAGCATTTACCAATTGTCTTTGATCTTTGATGCTGCCTCATCCAGTCTTCCTTCCTCTGCAGCTGTCTGAAGGCATGGCCACCCAGCAGACTCTTCATGGCCTGCAGCCCTTCACCACCTACTCCATTGGGGTAGAAGCCTGTACCTGCTTCAACTGCTGCAGCAAGGGGCCGACAGCTGAGCTGAGAACTCACCCGGCTCCACCCTCAGGACTGTCCTTACCACAGATTCAGACACTGTCCTCAAGGATGGCATCCTTCCAGTGGACTCCTGCCCTGTTCCCCAATGGTGTCATTCAAAGGTATTGGCTCATTCAGAAGGATGAACAAACTAAAACAAGGTTTGCATACAGACATATAGCTACTCAGCTCTCCCCAAGGAGGACTTACTTACTATATGTAGCAAAAGAGACAAATACATTGGTTTGAGTAGTAATGCATCCAACAACGTACTTGAATCATAAAGTCAAGTAATAATAGAAAGTTAAACAACAGAATCATTGTTACATGAAAAAGACGAGGCAATGTCTTTGTGTTCATTGAAAGAATACGCTCCTCCTCATGGATCTCTAGAATCATTCATTCTATAGGCCTTGGCTGGAACATAAGAATCTCAGGGTTAGGCTGGGCACAGTGGTTCACCCTGGTAATTCTAGCACTCTGGGAGGCCAAGGCTGGTAGATTGCCTGAGTTCAGGAATTCCAAACTAGCCTGAGCAAGAGGAAGACCCCTTCTCTACTAAAATGCACACACAAACTATCTGGGTATAGCTCATGCCTGAAGTCCCAGCTACTTGGAAGGCTTTTCCTAGTAGAGGTAAGAGGATTGCTCAAGCTCTAAAGTTTGAAGTTGCTGTGAGCTCTGATGCCATAGCACTCTACCCAGGATGACAGAGTAAGACTGTGCCCCCTACCCAAAAACAAAGAAAGAAAAGAAAAAAAAGAAAAGAAAGTTGTTAAACAAAAATAATTATGTTTAAGTTATTTCACATAATTAAAAATGTTGTAATGAGCCACTCACTATTGCAAAGTACAAAGAAGTTAAAATCATCTTGAGGAAAAAACACTGTCTTTATTCTAAACAGAGAAGAACCATTTATCACTCTCCTCTTCAAAGAGAGAAATATCTTATCTCTGCCAACAAGGATTACTAGTTGCTGAGTAAACAGCAATATGTGTCTAGATGGCGACTTTTCTCATCATTTCTCTCATTATACCTGCGGTTCATTTCCAATAGTGTCAAAGTTTCTGAGAGCAGTTCCCTGCAAATGGAAATTCGAAAGACCTTGTAATTGGATGGAAACAAAATGTCTCCTCACAAAATAGAACCAGTTTTTAAGAGCATTAACTGAATCCCATTGCGTGTCTTCATTGCACGTATTCATTGTCATTTTAGATACGAGCTCCAACTCCAGTTGGCTTGTTCTCCTGATTCAGCCCTGCCCTGTACTCCCAGCCACACAGAGACAAAGTATACGGGGCCCGGGCAGACAGCTAGCCTAGGAGGACTCCAGCCTTACACCACCTACCAGCTGAGAGTGGTGGCACACAACGAGGTGGGCAGCACAGCTTCCGAATGGGTCCACTTCACCACCCAAAAGGAACGTAAGTACAGGTGGCTGCTACAGGAACAGTTGGGAGACCCTGGTCCTGAAAAAACTAGGGGGAAAACGCTTGTTTAAAAAGGATTGAGTGAGTGTTCAATTACACTGAATGCTACTGAAACATCAACAAAGATGACTACTGGAGAAAAATGCCTACTGGATTTAATAATATGTCAAGAGCCAATTTAGGAAGATTTTTCATGTAGTGGTGGAGTAAAAATCAATTTCGAGGACGTTAACAATGAATAGGAAGAAAGAAAATAGGCCATTTAAGAAAGAAGTTTTGCCACTCCTTTTCTTTTTTCAGTTATATGTTGTAATCCCTAGTATTTCAGAAAACATTGGAATGTGGTTCTACTAGGAAACGTCAAAGAGCAACTGAGCACAAGAAAGGGCAATCAGCTAATTCATTGGGGGTTCCTTATATGCTCAGCAATGGGCATACTTTCTCAGAAATGTCGCATTAGGCAATTGTCTTACCAACATTCTAGGATGCCCTTAGGCAATCCTCGAAAGCACAGCCTACTACAGCTCCTAAACTGCATACCTGGGCAGCACGCATCATTCTGGTGAATATTTTGTGGGCAACTCTAACATGACGGCAAGTATTTGTGTTTTTAATGTAGAAAAGTTACAGTAGAAATACAATAGAGAAAAATAAAAGGCAGAACACCAATACAGGGTAGTTTCTATACAATCTGATGGGACCACAGTGGCATATGGGGTGTTTTTGACCAGAAGGTTGTTATGAGCTGCACAACTACAACATCTCTTCTGATTTTATAATGTACATACTTCTATTGTTTAAAAATGGTAAATACAAAAAGTATTAAGAATAAAATAAGTATTTATGAGAACCAACCTCATAATTTCTGAGGCCCAGTGGAAAATGGAAATATGGAACCCTTGTTTCAAAAATTACTAAGACTTTTAAGGCAGCAACAGCAGAGCCTCGGACTATGCCTGGGTCTCTTCTACGAGAAGCCTGTGCAGGTGCACAGCTCACATGCCCAGAAAGCCCATTCTGCTTACAATCCCCCCAGAGGCAACTGCATCTTTGATTTTGGCATAATCAATTACTTTAACCTCCTTTCAAAGCATAATTTTTACAATATGGCTGAGATCATATTATAATTAAAATTTCATGCTTTGAGTTTTATACTTGACACTGTATTATTTGCATTCCCCATGGCATTAAAGAAAACTTGGTAGCCATTAGCCCCCAAATTTGTGGCTATGTACTACTATTCCATATGTACATTGGTTTCGTTAGGCATTTTAGTGGTTTTGGTATTTCCCTTCAATCAATGTGATGAGAAAAATTATGAACAAATCTTTGTTTGAATGTCTGCTTATCTTCTTAAATTAAATTTTGACAAACAGAATTTACTGTGTCAAATATTTTAATATATTAAGGCTTTAGGTACTTATTTTTCATGTTTACTTTCCAGAAAGATTGTATCAGGCCAGGCACAGTGCTCATGCCTGTTATCCTAGCACTCTGGGAGGACGAGGTAGGTGGATGGCTTGGTCTCAGGAGTTCCAGACCAGCCTGAGCAAGAGTTGAGACCCTGTCTCTACTAAAAACAGAAGGAGCATTGTGGTGGGCACTTGTAGTCCCAGCTAGCTACTCGGGAGGCTAATACAAGAAGATCACTCCTGATCCCAGGAGTTTGAGGCTGCTGTGAGCTAAGGTGATGCCACAGCTCTCCACACAGGGTGACAGAGTGAGAGTTAGTATCCCACCGATAAAAGGAAAGATGATATCAGATTATGTTCTCGCCTAAAATATTCTGTGTGGCATTGAGTATAATACTAATTTTAAAAGTAAGAATTCTGTGTTGTTTAAATTACCAACATCTCACACAAGGACCTTAACACAGTGGTTCTCAACCTTCCTAATGCCGTGATGTATTTTCATTGTTACAAAGGGGTCACGACCCACAGGTTGAGAACCACTGCCTTAATGTGTCTTGAGCAAAAACACAGCAGAGTGTTAGTATTAGGTCACGTTTAGAGAGGACTTTCTGTCCTGGCACTGCATAAACATTTTACAAATGTTTACAGGCTCGGCGCCTGTGGCTCAATGGGCTAAGGCGCAAGCCACGTACACCTGAGCTGGCGGGTTCAAATCCAGCCTGGGCCCGCCAAACAATGACGGCTGCAACCAAAAAATGGCCGAGCATTATGGCGGGCGCCTGTAGTCCCAGCTACTTGGGAGGCAGAGACAGGAGACTCACTTGAGCCCAGGAATTGGAGATTGCTGTGAGCTGTGATGCTACAGCACTCTATCCAGGGTGACAGCTTGAGGCTCTGTCTCAAAAACAAACAACAACAAAAAAAAACAAATAATCTTGCAATAAACTTATAAAATAGGTCTCATTGTTGTCCAAATTTACAGATAGGACTATAAACTATGCACTATAATTCCAGGATATCATCCGGTCACATAGATTTTTGATCTGAACTGAGGCTCCTAGAGGCAGATAATGACTGGAAGAGTCAATGACTCCATGAGGTGGCTGTCAACTAAGGCCAGGCCCATGTCCAATAAGTGCAGTTAATACTCGGAAGTCCTGGTCACTGCCCTTAGCATCACCCACAGTACTACTATGTTCCCCTGATCTATTAACTTCCTACTCTCTGTAGTCAAGATTTCTTTATTTATTCTTTTGAGACAGAGTCCTACTCTCTCATTCCGGGTAGAGTACCATGGCATCATAGCTCACAGTAACCTCAAACTCTTGTGCTCAAACAATCCTCTTGCCTTAACCTCCCAAGTAGCTGGGACTATAGGTGTGCACTATTACATCTGGCTAGTTTTTCTGTTTCTTTTCGCTTATTTGTTCGTTTGTTTGTGTTTTTGTAAAGATAGGGCCTTACTCTTACTCACCCTGGTCTCCAACTCCTGGGCTCAGGAGATCCACCGGCCTTGGCCTCCCAGAGTGCTGGGATTACAGGCACGAGACACTGTTCCTGGCCAAGAGTCAAGATTTCAAACCTTCTCCACCCTCCTTGAACCCCCACTAATTCTCACCCTTTCTCCCCATAAGCTTACAACTGGCCCACCCACCTCCCTTTTTTCCTCTGTCTCCTCCTTGTTTTGTTAATTCCCCAGAGAAAGAGAAGAGCCAGTCTGTGATTTGCTCCCACCCACCCCAGACAGGCAGCCACATTCTCACATCAGCAACAAGGAAGGGCTGGTTCTGCTTCTGTCTGAAACCTGCCTGCCATGCTCACTGTCATCCTTCTCCACAGATCAGATCATCCCTCTTCTGTCCTTGATCTTCATTGTATCACACTTAAATTTAAAGCCGCTTTCATCTCTGTTGTTAAAACAAACAAACAAATTCCACTTCTCCACCAGTAACTGCTGGCCTCTGCTCTCATAGAAACTCACAGCAAAGCTTTTCTAAACAATGCTCTATACACCCTTTGCCCATTTTTTTTCTCTTCTCATTTGTTCTTTATCTTCCTGCTACTGGATGGAAATCTTTTCCTAAGTTTGCCCTGACCTCTGTGCTGATATACCGGGGAGGCATTTTTCTCTGGGAGTCACCTTCATTGACTCCACAGTAGCATTCAATGCAACTGGACCTTCAGTCCTTCTTTAAAAAGTGTTTTCTCCTAATTTTAATGACAAGGTTCACCTGGTTTTCCTTCTACCTCTCTGGATATTTGTTCTTGGCCAGTTTTGTTGGCTGATCTTCCACTAAGCAGGTTCTTCAAGTCTGAGTCCTAAACTTTCCCTCCTTCCCCATTCCTCCTTTTTCTTCTCCTTCCCTCTTTCCTTTTCCTTCTGCAGGTGAGTTCATCCACTTCAAGGCCAACATTCTGACCCCAAGAGGTCACTTCTTCCCCAAATCCTCTTTTTAGAAGCCTAGAACCTCACAGCCAGCCTCCTCACAGACAGCTCATTACCAGCATACATTGGACAGGCCCCAACCAGGACTGGAATCTTTCCCCTTAAAACTATGCCTCCCTGGGGCGGCGCCTGTGGCTCAGTGAGTAGGGCGCAGGCCCCATATACCGAGGGTGGCAGGTTCGAACCCGGCCCCAGCCAAACTGCAACAAAATAATAGCCAAGTGTTGTGTCAGGCGCCTGTAGTCCCAGCTACTCGGGAGGCTGAGGCAAGAGAATCGCCTAAGCCCAAGTGCTGGAGGTTGCTGTGAGCTGTGACGCCACAGCACTCTACCAAGGGAGACAAAGTGAGGCTCTCTCTCTAGGGAGAAAAAAACTATGCCTTCTTCAGTCTTCACTTTCTCAGTTCTCATCCCCAGCACAGGGCCCAATGCCTTAGATTCCCAGTAAATGTTGTTTAATGAATGAGTGCATTTAAAACTGTGTGTGTACATTGTTCCCACCATTGGTCAGTGTTCTGTGTCACCCGAACTATAAACAAAGCCAAATCTAACAAGTGTTAATGTGCCATCTGATTTGGTAATCTCCTTCACAATATAGCCATAAGCCAACTTTGCTAATTATTCCAGGTTTTGTTTTTATTGTTGTTGATGTTTTGTGGGTATTGGTCAGAGGCCAAAAGATAGATACAAGGTTTGTGGATTGTAACCAATTTTCCTTTTAGTTCTGAAGCTTAGCCTTTGCTAATTTTTTTTTTTTTCATATGTTGGAAGAACAAAGTGAAGAGATTTAAGGTTTCCTTCCTTTCTGTTCTTTCACATTAGAGAGGCGGCTGAAAGCTGCAGCAGTGCTGAGGAAGAAGAGGTTCCCTTAATCCACTTCTGGATCCCCAGATAGGGGAATCTACAAGAAATGCCTGACTATAATATGGGGTTATAAATACCATTTCTGCTGCTTTTCAGTCATGACACACGTAGTGGGAGAAAGAAAATATGGATCAGAGAATACAAACCAGAAGATAATGTAAAAATAGCATTTGCAGTTTTATATAGATAGATGTATTCATTCAGCACAGCAGTGGAGCTGGACAGACAAAACATGTTCAGCCCCCTCAGCCTGAATTATTCCGTTAGTGGAAGAGAGAGGTGAGGTGTAAATGTTTAACAGCTGGTCTTCTTGAGAGAAAAATGGCTGGATTTGAAATGCTTGCCCATTTCCCTGGTGTAAATATTCCCACCACTACTGATTTCTAGTTATCAATATGACAGCACTGAATAGGTTGAGAGGAAATGGGTAGTCGCTTATCAAAACATAAAATAATACTTCTATCATCAAGAGGTATAAGTAACCTCAAATGCACAGAAAATGGTAAGATGTAGTGAAATAGTGAAAACAGTATAGATTTTGAATATTTATTACCTTTGCTTCATTATAATTTAAGTTTATATACAAAATTTAATTTGTAATAATGACTGAGTTTGACAACTGTCTCACACAATTCCTGAATATTTAACTATCAGGATGAGCCAAGTTCAGCATTTCAGCAAATCCTGGTGAGGCACCGGGGAGCCTCCACAAAGTGAAGTAGCAAATTATGCTCCTTTATGTATATATGTATGTATTTTTTGAGACAGAGCCTCAAGCATCACAGCTCACAGCAACCTCCAACCCCAACTCCTGGGCTCAAGTGAGTCTCCAGCCTCCACCTCCCAAGTAGCTGGGACTACAGGCGCCCGCCACAACACCCTGGTTGCAGCCATCATTGTTGTTTGGCAGGCCTGGGCTGGATTCAAACCCTCCAGCTCAGGTGTATGTAGCTGGTGCCTTAGCCGCTTGAGCCACAGGCACCGAGCCAAATTATGCTTTAAATAAAAGTATACTATGCTATAATTGGGTTTTAGCCTTCATATGAAAGCTATAAATTAGCTTCATATTAGGGCTGAGTACATTGGATACTTTTTCTTCCATTCTTGAGATACTTTGCTAAGAAGAACATATTCCAGCTCCATCCATGTAAACA
>CAUYON010004211.1:0-16078 GCA_963573935.1 Arctocebus calabarensis
CACTTCAGTGGAATTTTCTCTGATTAGGGCTTGTGGGTTGGGACCTGCTGTCCTCCCTGTGGGAGGGGCCGGCTGCCCCTCCGCCAGGCAGAGGGAAACAGTCTGCAACAGTTTCCACGGTTAAGAACTATATTTCAAACACGTCAATCCTCCCAATCTCTGTGTCTCGCCAGCTGCCCTTCCACTCCAATAGTTCGCACAGGGAAAGATCCAGAGCTCCCACCCTCTCACCTGCTGACTTGGGAGAGATGGGCTATGGGACCGTCTCCGCTGCCATCTTCCAGCACTCCCCATATCTTATTCTTTTTGTTGTAGTTTATTTATTAGAAGCAAGTCAGTGGCGTCTTTCCAAGTATTGGTCAATTTCCTTCAGATTTTCATATTTCTGAGAGTACAGTTTCTTGTAATATTCGTTAAGGATTTTTTGAATTTCTGAGGGGTTTATTGTTATTTCATCTTTACCATTTCTGATTGATGAAATTAGAGATTTTACTCTTTTTCATGGCTAGGTTAGCCAAAGGTTTATCTATTTTATTGACCTTTTCAAAGAACCAACTTTTTGATTTATTGATCTATTGTATAATTCTTTTGTTTTCAATTTCATTTAATTCTGCTCTAATTTTGGTTATTTCTTTTCTTTTGCTCGGTTTGTGGTTGGAATGTTCTGCCTTCTCTAGTAGCTTAAGATGTCCCATTAAGTTGTTAACTTCTTCTCCTTCCATTTTCTTAAGGAAGGCTTGTAGTGCTATAAATTTCCCTCTTAGGACTGCCTTTGCACAGGCACATGGGCTACAGTCACATGAAAAAATGCTCACCATCCTTAATCATCAGAGAAATGCAAATCAAAACTACTTTGAGATATCATCTAACTCCAGTAAGATTAGCCCACATGACAAAATCCCCAAACCAGAGATGTTGGCGTGGATGTGGAGAAAAGGGAACACTTCTACACTGCTGGTGAGAATGCACCCTAATTCGTTCCTTTTGGTAGGATGTTTGGAGAGTACTTAGAGATCTAAAAATAGACCTTCCATTCGACCCTATAATTCCTTTACTAGGTATATACTCAGAAGACCAAAAATCACACTACAACAAAGACATCTGTACCAGAATATTTATTGCAGCCCAATTCATAATTGCTAAGTCACGGAAGAAGCCCAAGTGCCCATCGACCCATGAATGGATTAATAAACTGTGGTACATGTATACCATAGAATACTATGTAGCCTTAAAGAAAGATGGAGACTTTAACTCTTTCATGTTTCCATGGATGGAGCTGGAACATATTCTTCTTAGCAAAGTATCTCAAGAATAGAAGAAAAAGTATCCAATGTATTCAGCCCTACTATGAAGCTAATTTAAAGGTTTCATATGAAGGCTATAACCCAACTATAGCACAAGAATATGGGAAGGGAGGGGAGGCGGGAAGTTAGGGTGGAGGGAGGGTAATTGGTGGGATCACACCTATGGTGCACCTTAGAAGGGTACAGGTGAAACTTACTAAATGCAGAATATAAATGTCTTCATACAATAACTAAGAAAATGCCATGAAGGGTATGTTAAACACTTTGATGAAAACATTTCAGATTGTATATGAAACCAGCACATTGTACCTCTTGATTGCACTAATGTACGCAGCTATGATTTAATTAAAAAAAAAAAAAGGAAGAAGAAGAAGAATCAAGTCACTAAGTCTAGTCTGTACTCAAGGGGAGAGGATGCCACAAGGGCATGGATACCAGGACTCACAGATCACCAGTGCCCTCCCTGACCCTGCCTCTGCAGAAAATCTTTTGGGAGTTCCATTGTGCTCTTCCAGTGAAGTCCAGACTATCCACTGCTCACCACTCTAATTTTGAGAAGTTTCATTCCTGGCCCATTTGGTTTTTTCTAGAAAGAAGAAAATAGATTCCATTAAGTCTTATCTTTTCTTTGCCACAGATGACATTTTCAAAAAGTAGCAAGCTTATCTAAAAATCGTGAAACAGAATGTTAAAAATATTGCCAGACTATGTACAATCCAGAAATTGGTCCCTGAATAATTTACAGTTGGCTGTCACTGAACAGAAATGGGTAAGAACTATGAATGTCTGGCACTTACTGCTATGTGCTGGGCACTGCCCCGAGGACATTATATGAACTAACTTATTTACCCCTCAAACACCCCATTTACTGGGACCATTTCACAGATGAGGTGGCAGGCAGATTGTCTGGCTCAGAGCTCAGGCCCTTAAGCTCTAGGCATGTTGCCACAGCAGGTACACAGACAGGACAGATAACTGCTTGGAATCTAGGTCTGCTTCCTGTGCATTTCTCAAAACCCAGCACGGTGGTCAGGATGTGATTTGATTGCTGAAAATAGCCTTGGGACTGCATGTAACATTTTAAGAGAAATAACAACTTTTCAAAATATTTAAAACATGTATGGGGATTTCATGAATTTAATAAAATAAAGAGATTTTGTTCTGTTCTGCTTTTTGTTTCACTTTTTTCCCCTAAGTAATCTTTTGGAAGATGGGCATTTAAAAAAAAACTAAAGTTTTTTTGGATGCAACCTTTTGGCTAGAAGTATTTTAAGATTTCAAATTGATTCTGCTGTTTTTGTAGAAAAATATAAACAACAACAGTTGTTGGGAACAGTCTTTTGTTATAAGTTTTCTCCATTAGTGGTCCAGGGTGATTTTAACTTTGTCTGTTTCTTTTTCATTTATACTTTAGCAACTGTAATTATATTTTTGGAATCAAATCAGGTGATTTGAGTGACATGAAGACGAGGCTGATGTGGGCTTCCCTTCAAGAACTCTCTCATCACTGGGGGTGGTATATTCACTGAAGGAGCCTGGATTCTGGAGCGCCCCAGCAGAGGGGTGGCTGTCCTCTGGGGCTCCCAGGAATGCATATCACTCCGGGGTGGAAAGTTGGATAAATGGATATGCTTCTAGGGTGTTGGGACTCCTTTCCTAGCCCTAATTCTAAATCAATTACGTTACAATGACTTCCATGTGATACTGACAGAAATGTAAATTGAACAGTCATGCTTCCTTTACAAGCATTAGCCTGCACATTATTTAAAAAGAAAGAATGTAACTATAAGATCCAGTCTCTGATAACAACATATGGGCCCAATTACTTCAGAAACCAGTTTTATCCCACATGATCCAGAGCACTGGGGACTTTCCAGCACCTTCAGTTTCACAGTCTCTCAGCCTGGAGTCTTCAGATTCTTACAGATGGGATTACTTTTTCACTCATCCCACCCTATTGCCCTCCCATTCCAAATGCCAAACATCATTTTTTTAATTATTTATTCTTAATTGACAAATAAGAACTGGGGTTCTATGTGGTGTTTTGACATACTTTTACATTGTGGGATGTTTTAATGTATGTTTCATTAACAGTGAAATGATTTCTGCTAATTACCTCTCATTCTGCAATCCTGAGCAGTGAACAGAGAAAAACAAAAACAAAACAAAAGCAAACTTGCCTGTCCCTAAGTGGGATGAGTTAAAAGGGACATTGTCAGAACCAAAGTGAGCCATCTGCCTATTACAAGTCTGACTTCCTGTCTCCTCTGACCCAGGAAGGGAGCTTATTCTCCAGAAGAACACATTTTTAAAGGGGTCTTTAAGAAGCTAATCATATTAGGGAATAGCCAGACCCACTTGCCAGGGACACAGAGGACCACCCAGCCTCCTGTCTGTGATAGCACTATTCTGCTTAACCTTTCATGTTGAATGGAAAGCAGTTCAAAAAGCACGGACATGTCACAACCTCACCAAAATCCTCACCCAGACAGTAAATTATACTCACTGCCTGTTCTTCAGGACAATGAAACTTGCCCAGGAATGTGCCCTTTGTGTGTGACAAAGCCACCGATGGACACAAGCTCACTTCACTGCACTGTACATAGTATTCAGAATGCAGAAGTCACTGGGCACAGGGTTTTGGCCACACGCGGCCAGGTCTTTCCTCTGGCTGCTCGCCTTTCTCCTTCCCTCCCCTGCTCACCACACTCCCCGAACCCTATACTCACATCAATGATTTTTGCATGTGGGGACATGGTCTGGGTAAGGGTGACAGAAATGGTCAGGGTTGGGGCAGATCCAGGACACAAAATTATAAAGGCAAACTTGCCTGAGACACTTAACATAGAATGAGAAAAGAAATCACAGTATATGGCATACTTTTGAAAGTTGGCAAATACCATGTACGCCACAATATCATATAAATAATATAATTTTATAAATTTTCTAACAAGAGGCATTTTCCTGGACTGGTGGCAATTTGCATGTGTTATTCTAATGCATCAGGACAAGATGCATTAGAATTTCTTTTGGATGGGTAAGATGTGGCTTTACATACACAGCTGTTTGTAGTCCCACCCTGGCCATTTGCCCTACAAAAGAGTTCTGATACATTCCACTGTGCAAGATTCCTATGAAAATGGGGAAGGAATGTGTTGTGTTTATAATTAAATATGCTGTACTTTAAACATTTTTTTTTTAACAAAAAATACTTTGCTTTTGATAAGACATCAGTGAGACCGGCTTATGTTTTGTAAGTGTGATGACTGGGAGAGTTTTCCATAGGTCATCTCCCAGTTCCTGCTTTCAAAGCTTGTATCTCCTCCATGTCCACAGCCTTGGTGCTATGGGAAATATAGCACCTCCCTGTGAAGACATAGGGGGAGCTGGCACAGTGGGCAAGGGACATTCCGGGAAGTCATCCCTACTCCAGAATGGTTGGTGATAAGTTAGCTACACATGGAGTTGACTACCCTGGGAAGTCAAATTGAGCATGTCTCCCAAAGCTTCCCTTTAGAGAGATCCCAAAATGCCTCACTCCAAGGCCCCTTCCCCCAACAGGAGGGACATTGTGAGTGAGGGGCAGTGGAGAGAGATAGGAAATTAACTGCTGTCACAACACCATTCTTTCCAAATCTTACCGAATCGAGACCCCATGAACCGCCCACAGCCTTGGGCTGGAAGCGAGTATCTCTTTGGCTTAGAGATGGAAGTGGTGGCCTGCGTGGGCACACTAATGCACAGTAGGTGTTATGGGCTGAACTTCATCTTCCCTCAGACTTTTGTGTTGAAGTCTTAAGCCTCAGTCACTCTGAATGTGACTATATTTAGAAACGGGGCCTTTAAAGAGATGGTCAAGAAAAGATGATGTCATTTGGATGGGGTGGGCCCTAATTGACTCTGACCAGTGTTTTTATAAGAAGCGAGGGGGTTGCAGACACACCCAGAGGGCTCACCATGTGAGGATGGCCGACCGCAAACCAAAGGGAAAGGCCTGAGCAGGAGCCTCCTCTCCGCCCTTGAGAGGAACCAGTCTTATCATCACCGTAATCTGGACAGTGCAGCCTCCAGAACGGTGAGGAAATAGTATTCTGCTGTTTGTCCTCCCCAGTGCATGGTGATTTGTTACACAGAAGCCCCAGGAGGGAACACAGGGGGCCCCTAGTTGAGCCAGAAACCGACATTTGCAGCTGAGCTGTAGTTGAGTTTATTTAGCTTTCCAAAAGTAAACTATCCATACTGTTTAAAATATCAGCAACACAGCATGCTCAAGACCTCAAAATTATCCCTGCCCTCTTTAACTGACAGTCTAGTGGGAGACGATTACATGTAAATAAAGATTACAATTTCAGATAAACTGAATGTGCACAATAAAAATATTCTAGAACAGGGTGGTAGAGGGTGCCCAGGGTGGTGGCCTATGTATGCAGGTGTCCATACAGACTTCTGAGGTCTTGACCCTTGCAGGGAGCACCCATAGTGAAAGAGATGCCAACACCGAGGCCACCGGGAGCATTGTTCCAGTGAAGGGACTGTGGTACCAATGTCCTGAGGTGGACACTACCTGTGTGTGCCAGAGGGGAATGGTGGACACTCAGGAGAGTGGTCTGCAATGGTTGCAGGAACAACCGGAAGACCTCTCTACCCTCAGTTGAAGAGACTTACAATAGGTCACCTTGGAGGGCATTGAGCAGAGGGATGAGGTGATCAGCTGCAGCCTTGAGGGGCAGGTCTCTCCAAATTGCCCATGGAGACGGACTGAAGGACTCAAGGGCAGTAAGGGGGAGAGCAGTTTGGAGGGTTGAGGCTGTCAGCGTGAGTGCTGATAGGCTGGGCTCTCTGGGGCTGGTGGACCAGGGTGGGGGTGTACTTGGGTCTGCTTAACAGACTCCATGGACACCCACACACCACCTCTGCAGAGTGAGGGAAGAGGGGCTCAGGGTGGAGGCTGGTGTCGGCACCCACATGAGGTGGGACTGGTGGGACAGCGGGTCTGAGGAGCCCTGGGTGTGGGTTGTGGTGGATGTTGACTCCATGTGGGGCGTGGTGAGTTAGAGATGTTGAGTAGAATCCAAAGGGAGGTGGCCATGAGTCAGGAGAGTGGACAGAGGATGCCGCCAAGACAGTGGGTGGGTTACCCATCACCAAGTAGCCGGCCTCAGAACCCAGCTTCACACAGCCATGAAGCCCAACCACAGGGCAGTCACCCCTGGGGATGACAGTCTAGGGGATGGGATTGAGGAAGGTGCAGTGCTGGTCAATGCCTGGTCAGCCTTGCTGAGGAAGGTTCCGATGGTTCACACTGGGGGTGGGGCACGTACTCAGGGAGAGCGTGAGGTGGAAGGGCCTGGGAGGGGAGAAGCCCACAGGACACTTCTGAGGATGCTCTGTGGGTAGCTTTCTGGCTCTGGCTTAGACCACATGGACCACAAGCCATTCTGAGATAGCAGTTCAGGCTGCACGTGGAACAACAATGGTGCTTCCTCAACAGGCTGGGCCATTGGCAGTCCTGGCTCAGACTAGGTGGCACATTCAAATCAGGATATGCTGGGGAGGGCTTACTAAAGAGGTTACCTGCAAAGGTGCTGGCTGGCCAGAGAGATGGTAAAGGACAGTGCAGCTCTCTTGGATGAGGGGCAGCAATGGGACAGAGCTGGGGGAAGACCTGGAGGAGGGAGTCAGTTAGGGAAAGCCACCCTGAGGGTCCCAGGTAACCACAGGGATGACTCTGCCAGAACAGGTACCCTTGCTTCTCTCCTGTCTCCCACTCTCTGATTTGCTGCTGGGGCTATTCCTGTGGAAGTTAGAGGGCAGGGAGCCCCCTGATGTGGCCCACGCAGACGCCTTTGGAGGCAGAGGAGGAAAGGAGGAGACACAGAAGAGAGTAAAATCATAGGAGAAATGGAAGATATCTAGGACAGCCTGAGGCTCAGCCACCCTCGCTGACATTGAGCCAGTCAACAGCCAGAGCCGTGAGCAGCTGCCCTAAGTCCTCCAGCCTCAGTCATGGCCCCACACGCAGGTGAGTAGAGAGAGCTACCTTGGTCAGAAGGACATATCAGCAGACCCATGCAACTGTGAGAAATCATAAATGTTTGTCACTTGAAGCTGCACTTTGGGATGGTCGTCAAGAAGCACGAGCCAGCTGACACAACCCCGTAAGGTTGCATGAAGAATATATCTTTTAAAAGGCTGGATTAGAATTTTATTATAGTAACTTCATCAAGAAAGTTCTTTGCTAGTCAGTTAAAAAATTCTTTTTATTTTTAAAAGAAGTAAGCTATGTGTCCAGTACTAAGTCTTTTAATAGTGAAAAGCTCATGTCAGAGAGTAGGTCTCCTTCCTCGGGCCCAGTCCTGTGGCCCTCACCCAGGCTCACCTACAACAGGCCACTTCTTAGAGACCCTGGCTCTTCCCATCCAGTTTCAATGACATGCTCATGCTCTGTCCCTCATTTCTCAGCCTCAGAGGTAGCTCACTTGCTGTGCACCAGGAATCATGGGCACTTTCTCTCTTGTATTATCCTCCACTATCCTTGTCCTGTTCTTCCCCTTAAATATGATAAATTGAATATTTTTTCTTATTTTGTTGATTGATTTAAGTGATGTCCTTAAACCTCTATTTCCTGTTCTAGTACCTTTATTGAGTACCTTGACTTCACACAATATGAGATAAAAACATTAGTCTAAATTCTCTCCCGTGCCACCTTATCCATCCAAATTCATCAGTTACACTTGTATATTTAGTTTGTCAAAGCAGGTAGCATTTACATTCTGTTTTGCCAGATTTCTATGCTCAGACCACAGGTTGATTCTGAAAGTTGAACAAAAAATACAGTCTTGACATCATAATTTCTATGTCACTCTTATTTGCCATAAAGTGTGCCTCGTGGTAGGCCAAGATTACATTTTTTTCTCTAGAGATTCTGTGTGCCCCTTGAAGAAAAAACATTTCTGTTCTAAAACAAATGCATTCTCTTCTGTTCTCCCCAGTCTGCTCTTCACACTGTGAATCTTTCCAGAGTTTTCACTCTTATTCCTGGGGTCTCTTTTCTGTTCCTTTAGTGTTTCTTTCTGAGAGAATAATGTTTTTCATTCATTTGCTTGTTTATTCCTCAAAGGTTTATTTAGACACCTATTTTGCCGGGTGGCATTCTAGGTTCTGAGAATGAAGATGGAAATAACACAGGGCCAATCCCTGCCCTTCTTGGAGCTTCCATTCTTTCCAGCAGAAGTGAAGGGAGCTGAGGAGGCAAATGCAACTGGGTAAGGGAGTGCGGGAGGAAGGCAGATCTAGCAAGTGCAGAGGCTGCAGCTTTGAACATGGTGATGAGTGAAGTCCTTTCCAGGCTGGGGTACTGCCCATGCTTTTCCTGCTTTCCACAATATCAGGAACAGGGGTGAGCCCGTGTGTGGGGGCTGAGCCCATGGGTCCGCCCAGAAGCCTTACCTAGGCTGATTACAGTTCAGCGTCCTGTCTCCCGCCACCTGGTCCTTTGGCCATCACCCTTGCAGAACCAGGTGCCTCAGTGCTGGCCTCCACACCCACATCTGCAGGACTAGGGGCTGGGGGCTGGGGCCACATCTGATATTGGGATTATGTGATGCTTTTGCTAAAAGGGCCAAGCTGTGGCCAAGCTGGCAGGTTTCTGAGACATGGTAGGGTGAGGGTAGCAATTTTGGTAGGTTATCAAGTTCGTAGAATTTCATTCATTTTTTTCTCTTTGATGATCAGAAACACAGTTTTAGAACAGAAATTCAGAAAAAAATTTAAAATGCTGACCTCATAGATATTTCAGAGGATGTGGATTACAGAGTTTGTGGGGGCTCTAGAGTTTTCTTTCAGGTGGAGCCAGGCCCTGAGTTTCTTGTCTCCCTGCCAACATTCCTTTCACTGCATTATGTTGACTGATGATAGAAGTAGATACATGTGTCTCATATATGTCATCCAGCTCTCTCCCTTTTTTTTTTTTTTTGGAGACAGAGTCTCAAGCTGTCTGCCTGGGTAGAGTGTTGTGGCTTCACCGATCACAGCAACCTCAAACTCTTGGGCTCAAGCTATTCTCTTGTCTCAGCTTCCCCAGTAGCTGGGACTACAGGCACCTGCCATATCACCCGGCTATTTTTCTGTTGTAGTTGTCACTGTTGTTTTAGCTGGCCTGGGCTGGGTTCGAACCCTCCAGCCTCTGTGTATGTGGCCGACGCTCTACCCACTGAGCTACAGGCGCCACCTCATAGATCTCTTTTAGAAAAGGAAAAAAAGGCAGGATATGCTTATCATGGATGATTTTTCTTCTTTTATTTCATACTTTCCATATTCTCCAGATTTTATTTAGTAAGTTTGACTAATTTTTATCTTCAGAGAAAAACTAAATTTAGATAAAAAGGACACCCTAGACTTGGATAAGCAGGAGATGCGTACGTGTACCAGTGTACTTTGTTACTCCAAAAATCCCTCTGATGGAGCTGAAATTTACAGTTGATTCAGCAAAGTGACTTGTTTTTGCTTTTGCACTTCTCCACTGTAGTCACAGAAAGAAAAGTAACAAAAGTAAAGAAAAACAGACTTTCTGAACTGTTAGGAAACATTTTATAAAACTACATCTGGGCGGCTCGGCGCCTGTGGCTCAACGGGCTAAGGCGCCAGCCATGTACACCTGAGCTGGTGGGTTCGAATCCAGCCAGGCCCACCAAACAACAATGCCGGCTGCAACCAAAAAATGGCCGGGCATTGTGGCGGGCACCTGTAGTCCCAGCTACTTGGGAGGCAGAGGCAAGAGACTCACTTGAGCTCAGGAATTGGAGGTTGCTGTGAGCTGTGATGCCACATCACTCTATCCAGGGTGACAGCTTGAGGCTTTATCTCAAACAAACAAACAAAAAAACCAAAAAACTACATCTAGGCAAAGTGGCCTTTTGTTTGTTTGAGTTAGACAATTAAAAGGTAACAGTGAATTCTTTTTTGAATTTGAAAGAAAAAATGAGAAGATACATGGGCACCTCTCCTTCAAAAGCAGAGTGGCAAGAGGAGGCCCCATGCCCCACCAGTCAGGGACTCCCTTGAAGGCCTGGATGGCACCCGAGATGCCAGCTACTTCTCCCTTTTTACACTCTGGTTTTTCAGAAGTGTGGCACTGAGGACAGAGGCCTCTCTCTTATTGGTTTTCCAATACTTCCAAATTGTATCTTAGGAAGCGGGTGGAACTGCATGCCTTGGGCTTCACTGTTAGTGACAGATGACATGGTCAGCCCTTGTCCCTGAGGGTTCTGGCTTGCAGAGAATGACACATGGGGATTCTTATTGTTCCACAGGACACACCCATTTGAGGAAGTGCCAGCTGCCCTGCCCTGTGCCTCTGGCAGGAGCTGGGCTTGCACACGCTCTGCTGGGGCGTTATAGTCTGTGCAGTTTGGCATGTCCCAAATTAACAAGGGCTCTGCTCTGTGGCTCCTTCCTAGCTGCTGATTCTGAGCAAGTGGACCCATTCTAGTGGAACTCGGACGTCCAGCCTGGCATTCTTAAGACAGCGAGGTAGAGACAGTTAAGTGAGCTGCCCACAGGCTGCAGCAGTTTGTGATCTGAGCTGGGACATGTGAACCTGCCACAGCGTCTCATCCTGCTACATCACAAGTACCTGAAACTGCAGAAGAAAGCTGACATGGCGGAGAGATCACGGTGATATTAAACTGTGAGGAACTTCAGAGGATGCTTTTCACACTGATTGGAATCTTGGAATTTTAATTTTTCTTGAAAGCTTATTGACCACAATCGCAATGTTTTGCACATTACTTTCTGTTCAATAAAGAAGATGCACTGGGTATCACTCAGAACCCAAGTCTGGCCTTTTCAGGGAGTGAGACTTTAATAGCAGCTGGCCAGGTGTGGCAGCAGGGGCCTATAATCCCAGCATTTGGGGTGGCTGAGGTGAGAGGATTGCTTGAGCTCAGGAGTTTGAGATACCACTGCCTTCCAGCCTGGGTGACAGAGAGAGACCCCGTCTGTAAAAAAAGTACACGAATAAATAATAGCACCAGGTCACATTACCCTTGATGAAACTAAATGGGGTTGCTCATTTCTACCCCTGATCCCCACAGAGAATTTGCTGTGAGCTTTCCCATATGGCAGCAGTTATAGTAAAAAAACAGAGTTCAGCAGGGTTTTTGCCTCCTAGCATTTGTAATATGCTGGGGGGCATCAGAATTCCCACACAGAGACACCTGTGGGTCCTTCCTCTGCTTCACTGACCACACACTCTTCAAAGAAGTGAACAGAAGACTTATTAGTCACTTCCAAAACAGGAGTGTCCAAGGCATACAAACTTGAAAAATAGCATTTCAGCTGAGCCTCTTTATTTCACAGGTGAAAGAGGCCCTTTGGTTTACTGGAGAGAGGTGATGTTTTAGAGTCACAAAACCAAGGCTGAAATCTGCTTCTGATGGATTGTTGTAATAATGAGTAAGAGAATAGTCCCTCCCAGACAAGATCCATAACTTTTACTTAGCACTCGGTAGGATGCCTAGAATAGAGGAAGTGTCTAATAAATAGGTAACCCTTAACATATTAATAGGAAAACTGAATTCTGGGGAGTACCAACTAGCCCAAGGTCACCCAACCATGTGGTGTGGGGTGGAGCCAGGCCCCCAGTTTCTTGTCTCCTTGCCAACATTCCTTTCACTGCATTATGCTGACTGGTGACAGAAGTCATATGTAGATATATGTCTCTCATAAGCATAACAAATCGAATAGAAGTTGCCAGATGTTTCTGTTTCAAGAAGAATGAAGTTAATAGATGTGTATTGGGGCTCAAACCTAAGCTCTACAGAAAGATTGCACAGCATAAGCAGTAATAAAAGATGTCTAGATTGGTGTTTCAACATTCCTGGGCAGTACAAAAAAACCATTTGGTCACATCTGGTCTGCATCAGGAATGAAGTGTTACATAAATATATGCACAGTTTACAGGGCAAGGAGGCCCTACTGAGAAAGGCCAGGCCCCCGATCTGTTTCAGCTTCGCAGATGGGGCCCCTGAAGCTGTGGGACAGCCCTGGGCAATGCTGTCCCAAGGGACAGAGCTCTCTATTCTCATCAGTGCATCTAGGGCAGAGATACCATGCTTTTATGTCTGTTTCAGTTGCAATTACTCATGTCCACCCCTATATTCAGCCTCCTAACAGAAGTTTTGCTTACAGATGCCTGGGGAAGTTCATTCAAAAATTAGAGAAAAAAGGCATTAATGATCCTGTGAGATCCATCCATCTATACATCCATCCCCCGTCCATTCATCCACTCATCCACTCATCCCTTCACTCACCCTCCATCTATCCATTCATTCATTCCTCCATCCATATACTCATACATCCCTCCATCCACTTACTCATTATTCCATTTAGCCTTCTATCTAATCCCATCCATGTCCATCCATCCATCCATCCATCCATCTATCCATCCATCTGACTATTTGTCCATCAACCCACTCATTTATCCATCCATCCATCCATCCATCCATCCATCCATCCATCCATCTGTCTGCCTATTTGTCCATCCACCCACTCACCTACCCACACATCCATCTTTTTTTTTTTTTTTGAGCTAGAGTGTCACTATTTCACTCTTGCTAGAGTGCCACGGTATCACAGCTCACAGCAACCTCAAACTCTCGGGCTTAAGCAATTCTCTTGCCACAGCCTCCCAAGTAGCTGGAACTACAGGTGCCCACCACAATGCACAGCTATTTCTTGTTGCAGTTGTCATTGTTGTTTAGCAGATCCGGGCTGGGTTCAACCCCTCCAGCCTCAGTGTATGTGGTTGGTGCCGTAACCGCTGTGCTACGAGTGCCGAGCCTCCACCCATCCATCTACACCCATCTATTCACTTATTCCATGGATAGGAGTGCCTTGCATGTGTAAAACACCAGGCTAAGCACAGGGAATCCCACTACAGATCAGTCAGGGAAGGGGGAAGTAGATGTGGAGTAATTGCAGTTATTCATAGACTAGGGTGTTGAATTCTCAGAATTCAAGGTGCTCTGAGAATGTGTAATGGGAGACACTTCTTAACCAGGAAGTCAGAAAGGGCTTCCTGAACACACAGGGTGGCTGTGGGCAGCCCATTTTGACTGCTACCCAATTGGTTTGGATTTCTTACAGTCCTGTAGGTTTTACTCTTAATTCTTTTCCTGATGGCATAAGCTTGCAACCTAAGCTATCCCTTCCCTAGGAAAAATCATTAACATGTTCCTAGTATCAAATCCCCTAAGCAATCTAATCTAAAGGATTGAATCTCAAAATGTAAAAGTCCCCTTACCACAGTGATGGATGGAGGTAAGATCTGAGGTTCCCTGCACAACCTTGTCCTGGGCAGTATCCTTGTTCCTCAGGCCACCTTGGGCTCTGGTGAGGGCTGTCAGATACAGTCTTTCCCTGTGCACTGAGCTTCTGACTGCAGCATTGTGCATATTTTGCTTTTCAATACAACTAGTACACACAAGTCTTCTCCACTTCCACTGTCATTGACACACAGGAGGCCTTGCCCTTCATTTCCTCCTGGGGTATCACCTCTCTGTTTTATGCCCCAACTTGTTGAACTTGACCCCTATAAGCCACACAAGGAAAATAAATCTTGCTACTCTTTTCCTCAGAGGAATGGAGCCATTTTTCTATACACAAATACCTGCTTTCAGAGGCCTGATTGTGGTCAGACAGCCTAAGGCCAGGCTGGGTTCTGCCTCTGTTCTGGCTCTCGGTAATAATTACACAGGAGAGGTAATTACACTGGTCTTCCATCCTCTCTCCATGGCTGTGCCTGGATATTCAAGGAAGAGCGCCTCTGGTTTTGTACCACATTGTAATTTCTTCAGAGGGACAGGGTTTTATGCGACTCCCAAACCAGCTACTTGTGCCATGGCCACTCATTTCCTATTGTGCAGAACAGCAATTATGTAGCCAGAGGCTGGCCTTGGGTGGGTTTGTTCTTCTCTGTGACATGTATTTTGTGAGGTAGAGGAGAGGTCCTCTGTTTCTGAAAGCAGTCTAAAAATAAATACACTAGGCTCCTCCAAGGATGATCTGTATGGTACGAAGGAGGAAGCTACTGTTGCTAACAGGTCTCACTGTACTTTGGAGGGTTAGTCAGCACCTGGAGAGAAGGGCAAGGACAAAGACCACCCACCCCCAGCACCCAGGCCTGGTCCCGGGAAGGCCAGAATTTGTCCAAGGTGAGGTGAGCTCAGGGTCTGATACCTACAGGTAGATGCCAAGACAAATTGTGCTCTGACTTTTTTTAAAGGATAAAAAGAAGTTATTTCCAGCCATGTGTCATGATAAGGCACTGGTTAGTGGGAATGAACCTATTTTCAGGAAAATGAGCCCCCAAGGGCATGGCTGGGCCAGGTAGCAATGCACAATTCTTGCTGCCTTTGTAAGATACCGCATAAGTTGAGAGCAAGAGAGAGGTTCTTTTTGAGATTGACAATAAAAATTGTGTACATTTAAGGTACACAATGAAATGATCTGATATAGGTATATACTATGACATAATTGCCACAGTGCAGCTAATTAACACATTTATTGCCTCACATAGTTACCACTTAAAGATGAGAACACCACAAATCTACTCTGAGCACATTTCAAGTACACGATGCAGTATTAACTATAGCCATGATGCTATTCACAGATTTCCAGACCTTATAACTGAAAATGTGTTCTCCTGGTAACTAACATTGCATTCTCTGCTTCAGAGTCTAACTTCATTAGATTCTGATATACATATACGTATAGCAGAATATTACTCACCCTTGAAAAGGAAGGGATTTCTGCCCTTGATGACACCATGGATGAACCTGGAGGACAACATGCTGAGCAGAAAAATCTAGACACAGACAGCAAATCCTGCAAAAGAGTTATTCTTGAGAAATGGAGTCAAAATGCAAATGCATCCTTGACACCCAATCCCCATGTACAGGGAAGGAAGTTGCAGGCCTGAAGCCAGCTGGACAGTCCAGGGCACCTGACCACCTGGCATCCAGCAAGCTTGGCTATGGGGCTGGTTCTGCAGCTCAGCCTGGGGCTTCTTGAAGTCCCTGGCACAATGCACATTCCCTCATTGAAATCTGAGAGCTGGAGAGAGCTCTCTGCTTTTCATTTTGATCCTGCTTACAGGATCTGGGCTTGTTTTGTTTTTGTGCTTGTTGAGTAGGGAGTGACCCAGAGTGGAAAGCAATGTCCTCTGTCAGGGTTTGCGCTTCTCTTGTGTCCATTCTATAAAGCCTGGAGCTGAAGACCAATAATCTGAAGTAAAGTGAGATTCGCAGGCCCTGCTCCCAGGGGACAAAGGCAGACTGTGGTCCTTATTATCATCTCAAAGAAAGCCTACTTCTGTTTTTTTCTTATACTGGGATTCAGCCCTGGGCAAAGATACATTTTAATCCCCAGGTCTCTGCTTCTGCTTTCTCATTTCCCTCCTCGTTCTTTCCTCTGCCTCCCCCCTTTACAAATTTAGAAAAGTTGTACGTTCCCCAACTTTTCTAAAAATTTCAAGGATTTGTGTTAAAAGCAACCACAATATTTCCTTCATTAAGTTGGACCCCATCTCTGTGAGTAAAATGATTCTTTCAATAGAAGCAGAAAAGGGTTTTGACAATATCCAGCATCCTTTCATGATAAAAACACTCAAGAAAATAGACTTAGATGGAACATCCCTTAAGCTGATAGAGGCTATCTACAGAAAACTCACTGCAAATATCATATTGAATGGAGTAAAACTGAAAGCATTTCCA
>CAUYON010004212.1:0-25010 GCA_963573935.1 Arctocebus calabarensis
CTGCAATAAACATTCTGGTACAAATATCTTTATTATAATGCAATTTTTGGTCTTCTGGATATATACCTAGTAGAGGAATTATAGGATCAAATGGCAGGTCTATTTTTAGATCTCTAAGTATTCTCCAAACATCTTTCCAAAAGGACTGTATTAGTTTGCATTCCCACAGGCAGTGTAGAAGTGTTCCCTTTTTGCCATATCCAAGCCAACATCTCTGGATTTGGGATTTTGTGATGTGGGCTAGTCTTAATGGAGTTAGGTGATATCTCAATGTAGTTTTGATTTACATTTCTCTGATGGTTAAGAATGATGAGCATTTTTTCATGTGTCTGTAGGCTATGCACCTGTCTTCTTCAAAGAAGTTTCTCTTCAAGTCCCTTGCCCAGTCTGAGATGGAATCTTATTCTTTTCTTGCTAATATGTTTGAGTCCACTGTGGATTCTGGTTAATAAACCTTTGTCAGAGACATATCCTGCAAATATCTTCTCCCATTCTGAGGGCTATTTGCTTGCTCTACTTACTGTGTTCTTGGCTATGCAGAAGCTTTTTAGTTTCATCAGGTCTCAGTAGCGTATTTTTGGTGCAGCTTCAATTCCCTGGGGGGTCCTCCTCATAAAATATTCACACAGGCTGATTCCTTCAAGAGTTTTCCCTATGCTTTCTTCTAGTATTTTTATAGTTTCATGTCTTAAGTTTAGATCTTTAATCCAGTGAGAGTCTATCATAGTTAATCGTGAAAGGTGTGGGTCTAGTTTCAGTCTTCTATAGGTGGCCAGCCAGTTCACCCAGCACCATTTGTTAAACAGGGAATCTTGTCCCCATTGAATGTTTTTAATTGGCTTGTCAAATAACAAATAACGGTAAGTAGCTGGGTTCATTTCTTGGTTCTCTATTCTGTTCCATACATCTACCTCTCTGTTTTTGCACTAGTACCATGCTGTTTTGATCACTATTGATTTGTAGTACAGTCTGAGGTCTGGTAGCATAATTCCTCCTGCTTTGTGTTTATTACTGAGTAATGTCTTGGCTATTCGAGGTTTTTTTCTGACTCCGTATAAAATGATGTATTAATTTTTCAAGATCTTTAAAGTATAACAATGGAGCTTTAATAGGGATTACATTAAAATGTATATTGCTTTGGGTAGTACAGACATTTTGACAATGTTAATTTTGCCCAGCCATGAGCATGGTATGAATTTCCATTTGTTAACAGCTTCACCTATTTCTTTTCTTAGAGTTTCATGGTTCTCTTTACCAAGTTCTTTCCCATTCTTTGTCAGATAAACTCCCAAATGTTTCCTCTTCTTTGGCACTACTGTGAAAGGAATAGAGTTCTTGACTGTTTTTTTGGCTTGGCTATTGTTGGTATATACAGACTACAGATTTATGGGTGTTGATTTTGTATCCTGAGACATTGCTGTATTCTTTGATCACTTCTAAGAGTTTTGTAGTAGAAACCCTGGTGTTTTCCAGATATACAATTATATCATCTGCAAAGAGTGAAAGTTTGATCTCTTCTGACCCTACATTGATACCCTTGATCACCTTTTCTTCCCTAATTGCTATGGTTAAAATTTCCATTACAATGTTAAAGAGCAATGGAGAAAATGGGCTACTTTGCCTGGTTTCTGATCTGAATGAAAATGGTATTGATTTAACTCCATTCAATACAATAATGGCTATAGGTTTGTTGTAGATGGTCTGTATTAGTTTAAGAAATGTCCCTTCTATACCCATTTTCTTAAGTGTTCTGATCATGAAGGGATGCTGGATATTATCAAAAGCTTTTTCTGCATCAATTGAGAGAATCATATAATCTTTGTTTTTTTTAATTTTGTTTATGTGATGTATTATATTTATAGATTTACGTATATTGAATAAGCCTTGAGACCCTGGGATAAAACCAACTTGGTCATGGTGTTTATATTGTTTGATGTGTTGCTGATTTCTGTTTGCTAGGATCTTGTTGAATATTTTTGCACCAATGTTCATTAGTGATATTGGTTTATAATTTTCTTTTCTTGTTGGATCTTTTCCTGGTTTGGGATCAAGGTGCTGTTTGCTTCATAGAATGTGTTGATAGTATTCCTTCTTTTCTATATTTTGGAAAAGTTTGAGTAATATAGGTGCTAGTTCCTCTTTAAAAGTTTTGTGGAATTCTCATGTGAAGCCATCTGGTCCCGGACTCTTCTTTTTAGGGAGATTTTGTATAGTAGTTGCTATTTCAGAACTTGATATAAGCCTGTTCAACATTTCCACCTCATTCTAGCTAAGTCTTAGGAGGTGGCGTGCATCCAAGTATTCATCAATATCCTTCAGATTTTCATATTTCTGAGAATAAAATTTCTTATAATATTTGTTAAGGAGTTTTTGAATTTCTGAGGAGTCTGTTGTTATTTTGTCTTCACCATTTCTGATTGATGAAATTAGAGCTTTTACTCTTTTTTTTTTTTCTGCTTAGGTTAGCCAAAGTTTTATCTATTTTATTGACCTTTTCAAAAAACCAACTTTTTGATTTATTGATCTGTTGTATAATTTTTTGTTTTCAATTTCATTTAATTCTGCTCTAATTTTGGTTATTTATTTTCTTCTGCTGGGTTTGGTAATTTGTAATTTCTTCCTTTTCCAATTGCTTGAGATGTCCCATTAAGTTGTTAACTTCCTCTCTTTCTGTTCTCTTGAGGACGTCTTGCACTGCTATAAATTCCCCTTTAAGGACTGTCTTTGCAGTATCTCAGAGGTTCTGATAATTCGTGTCTTCATTGTTGTTTTGTTACAAAAATTTGTTTATTTCCTTCTTAATCTCATCTGTGACCCAGCTGGGATTCAGTATGAGGTTAGTCAGTTTCCATGTTTTTGTATGAGTATGCAGGTTCTTGTTGTTACTGAGTTCTACTTTTATTCCTTGATGGTCTGAGAAGATGCAAGGAATAATTTCTTTTCTTTTAAATTTGCTGAGGTTATATTTGTGGCCTAAGATGTGATCGATTTTGGAGTATGCTCCATGAGCTGATGAGAAGAATGTGTATTCAGTTTTGTTAGGATAAAACGTTCTGTAAATGTCTGTTAAATTCAATTGTTGGGTGGTTGAGTTTAAATATAAAATTTCCTTGCTTAGCTTCTTCTTGGAGGATCTATCCAACACTGCTGAAGGTGTGTTAAAATCTCTGACTACTATGGAGCTGGAGGATATCAAGTCACTCATGTTCATTAGAGTTTCTCTTATAAATTGAGGTGCATTTTGGTTGGGTGGAAAAATAGTAATAATAGAAATCTCATCATAATGAGATTTCTTGCCCTTAATGAATATGGAGTGACCCTCCTTATCTTTCCTTACTTTTGTTGGTTTAAAGCCTATTGTATCTGCAAATAAAATTGCAACACCTGCTTTTTTCTGTTTTCCGTTTTCCTGGAATATAGATGACCATACCTTCACCCTGAGTCTATATTTATCTTTTAAGGTAAGATGAGATTCTTGTATGCAGCAGATATCTGGTCTGAGTTTTTGTATCCAATCAGCCAGCCTGTGACTCTTTAGAGGACAATTTAATCCATTCACATTGATTGAGAATATTGATAGGTCTGGTATAATTTTGGGTATCTAGTTTTTCAAAAGACCAGTGGACATTTTTAATGTTGTCGCCACTGTGAAATTTGGAATTTGATCAAAAGTTTCAGAGTGAGTTTACTTTTGTGGTGGAGAGTTGCGCTGGCCATTATGGAGGATAGGTCTGAGGAATAGGTCTGGAGAGCTGGTTTAGTTATGGCAAATTTCTTCAACATATGAATGTCATTAAATTATTTAATTTCTTGATCATAAATGAAACTCAGTTTAGCTGGGTACAGGATCCTGGATTGAAAGTTATTTTGTTTTAGGAGATTAAAAGTCGATGACCACCCACTTCTAGCTTGAAAGGTTTTAGCAGAGAGATCTGCAGTCATTCTAATATTCTTCCCATCATAAGTAATGTTTTTTTAATATTTGGCTGCTTTCAGGATTTTCTCCTTCATATTCACTTAAGTAAAGTTAATTATGATGTGCCTGAGGGATGTCTTATTCGGGTTGAGTCATGCTGGGGTTCTGAAACTATTTGCTAACTGGATTTCAGGGTCTCTTAGCATGTTTGGAAAGTTCTTTCATAATCTCATGAAGAAGGGCCTCTGTGTCTTGTGAAGCTACTTAATCACCTTCAGAGATCCTTATAAGGTGAATATTGATTTTCTTCAAATTGTCCCAGAGCTCTCTGAGAGAACAAGCTATTTTTGCTGTCCATTTCTCTTCCTTTTTGATCATTTGGGAACGTTCAAAAGCTTTGTCTTCGATGTCAGAAATCCTTTCTTCTGCTTGTTACATTCTGTTACTGAGGGTATCTACTATATTTCTCAGATCTTTGAGGACTGCAACTTCTTTTCTCAATGTGTCTAAATCTTTGGTGATTTTGTCTTTGAATTCATTGAATTCTTGAGACATCTTCTGAATTAATCCTACAATTTCTACCTCCATCTTTACTTCCATTCTGTTGATCTTGTTTGCAATCCAAATTCTAAATTCGATTTCAGGTATCTCAGCTATCTGTTTGTGTATCTCAGCTATCTGGATTGGCTGGTTAGTCATTCCTTGGGGGAATTGAACTGTCCTGTTTATTCATGTTGCCAACATTTTTCCACTGATTCCGCCCCATGATTGTTTTTCAACATTTGGCTAGATGAGCAGGTAAGGTGAAATTGGACTGAAAACTTCTGTTTGCCAATGACCAGCCCTTCACCTAGGAACTGGGACTGGTGACTGCAGCTTTTCTTCAACAATTTTGCAAAGGACCTGTAGAGTGCTATGGTTGTGACTCTAGAGGCCTGCTTGGTTTAGTAGAGGTAGGTGGCTCTGTCTTATATTCAACCAATCTCTGTCTAATCCTAGTGAATCAGTAACTATGGGTGGCAGTCTCAGCTTTGGTAAAATACAAGCAAGTAGGGCATCCCTTCCCCTACCGTTAATATCTAGAAGAGGACAATCATACCTTACCACTACAGTAAAACCTGGGTCATACCTTGGAAGGTCCTCAGATAATTTGTCCAATTCAAGAGTTCCAGACCAATTGTCCCAGACAGCCCCCACTCTCTAGCTGGAGAATTCAAGAGGACTCCAGCAACTAGATGTTAGGAGTCTATTGGCCACTCAAGTGTGATTTGAGTGCCTCTGGTGCTCCAAGGAGTCAGAAAGGCCTGTCCAGTAGGAGGTTTAGAACGAGAGGGTTGATGCCTCTTACCCCACCTTGGTTGAACTTCGTCACTGGACTCTGGTCACCCCATTCTCTGGTAGTCTCTCTGGCAGTCTCTGTTAACCCAGTCTCTGTGTCCCTGTTCTATCCAATAAGCAAATGTGCCAGGGCTTTGTGCCTGCCAGAATCAAAGTGAGGTCATTGCTTCCTCCTCATGGTTACCACAGTCTGCCACCATCCAGGAGGGGAGGCTGAGGTCTACCTGCCTCAGGTGCTCAATGGTAGCTAAAGAAAGTTTCACCTGAGCTCAGTCCAAACCTAAGGATCTCCAGACAATGAAAGAATTTTTCCCTCAGCCCCTGCACCTTTGTTGCCACTGTTCTGCAGTTCTGGAATCCCTATAGGGCGAGAAATGATTCCCTCTGGCAGGCATAAGATTTAGGGAAATGTCTCTCCAGAGTTAGACTGCAGCAGGACCACTCTGCTGATGCTGAAGTTGGGTGGGAGGTGCCTCCTCTCAGGTTCGTGCACCTCAGGAGTTTCTGAGCTTCCACCTGCAGTGCAGGAACCCAAGCCTCTGTCTGCTGCTGAAATACTCTTTTTTGGGGGCCAGATCAGTCACCTTTCCCTCTATGTCTTCTTGTACAGTTACTGGATTCACAGGTACAGCACAGCTGTACTGCCACCATCTATGCAATGCCCAGTCCTAGCCAAGAAATGCAGACATTCTGGATTCTGGAGGAGTTGGACTTGTAGAATGCCAGCCTGGGGAGGTGGGGAGTAGATTGAAGGATCAAGGTGGCAAGGAAAATACTTGTTCAAATTTCCTGCCCGAAAAGAGAATTCCTAGACTCTCAACAGGGGCTTTCTTGAGAAGGAGTCCCAACTTCCAGCAATTCCCTCCAATGGGGTGAGGAAGGAGAGCCTCAGTTTATCACTCACCAGTAGAGATCACACAGTAAGCAAGCAACTCTCTGAGGGAAGGTGATGGCCACACAACCTCTTTGGGATGAGATCTGTACCTTAAAATAGTTTCTTTGGAGTCGAAGCTTGCCTCAGCAGGGAAGATGAGCAATTATCCATCTTATCTTTCAGCTCAACCCCTTCTTCTGCTTTTTGGGGGTTCTTTCTGGTTGTTTTCTCTCCCTCCAGATTAGAGCTTCTGTTGAGAGATAGCTCCAATCAGCTGTCATACCCCATTCCCCCTTGTTCTTGTTGAATGTGAAAATTGGACTTAGGGAAAATAGCCAAACTGAGGATTTAGCAAAACACAAAACGTATTGAGACAAGATGAGCAAATAAACAAATGAAAAGGCTACCAGACACACAAGCCCACAGATGCACGAACAGTCAGAAACATATAGACATATAGATAAAAACAAAACAAAACAAAAAAAATCTACAATAAAAATAATGATAATCATAAAATAATTTTAACAAGCCTCTAAAAATCGGATGTAAGCACTCTCAGAAACCATAAGAAGGGAAGAAGAGGAAGAGAGAAAGAAAAAAAAAAGGTAGTGTTCATAAAAAAGTTGAAAAAGGGCTTGGCACCTGTGGCTCACTTGGCGAAGGCACCAGCCACGTACACCTGAGCTGGTGGGTTCGATTCCAGCTTGGGAATTCCCACCAAACAACAATGACAATGGCAACAAAAAAAATAGAAAAGAAAAGAAAAAGTTGAAAAAGAAGAAAGAACAAAATTCAAAATAGAAAACAAATTAACAATAGTTCCTCCAAGAAACAGATGAAGAAAAAAAGAAAAAGAAAAAGAAATGCATCAACCACAAAAAAATTATCCTTCTATGTATATAGAAATACACATCTATACGTGTGTCATAGGTGTCAACTTTAGCAGGAATATATTTATAATATAATATACTTTCTGGACACCAGGTGGCGATGTGAGTGGTTCCCAGGCTTATACCTGATTTACAGTTTACATTGTACCACAGTAACCACCCTACATGGCCGGTTGCCATTTTTGGAGTTTCTATAAGAGTTTGTTTCCTAATTGTTGCCGCACCTCAGCTGTTCTGTTCCAGACTCCACTCCTATACAACCTCCAAACTCGGTGCAGGAGTCCATGTTTCACAAATCTTTCCACTCTGCTCCCATGTTCTCCGCAAACTGGCAACAGCAATTGGCTGTGGGGGAGGGGCTGGCTCCTGCCGGCTCCCCCGCTGATGCTCGGAGATCTCTTCCTCAGTTTCCACGGCTCAGAGTCTCACTTTTGAGTCCAGCAACCCGCCAGTTCCACACAGCCTGAACTGCCAGCCTACAGCAATATTCCTCACCAGGAGTGCTCTGGTTTATTTAATCACTCTGTTGTTCTGGAAAAGGTGTCTGCCGTTTTGGACAATTTAAAATGTCTGTTTCCCAGGCGGGATCCCCTCCCCTCAATTTTCCATTGGGCTGCCTAGCCTGCTGTGCCTCCCGGCTCTCCTTTCTATTCGCCATCCTCCACTCAGGAATCCACACTTCACTGACATTTTAATCAATTAGGTTTCACGACCTGCTGTCCTCCATGAAGGAGGGACCAGCTGCTGGCCAGTGCAGCTGGGCAGGAGAAATCTGTACAGCAGAGTCTGTGGTTTGGAATTACACCTCAAATACAGCAATCCATTAATTGGCTGTGCGTCTCCATCTGTCTATCCACACCAATAATCCACATGGGGAAAAGGTCCAGAGCCCCCTCCCTCTCACCTGATGACTTGGGAGAGATGGGCTACACGTCCATCCTGTGCGCCATCATGCTCCGCCTCCCACACACTTTTTTAACAGATTGAGTAGTCACATTCCCGGTTATCAAAATACTCATAGAGCTTTGGGACTTTGGGTTTGTAAATATTCATGATGTGTGAAAAAGCATAACGTACAATATGAGTCTCAGGAAACTGGATGTTGTGTGTGTACAGGATCAAGGATCTAGGAGGACAAGAAAACTAGAAGCTGGTTCTGACTGTGGATGACTTTGTTCTCTCCTTGTGTTTTTCAGTCTCCTATACTGCACATATTAATTTTAAAAAAATCAAGGTTATTGTAAAACCTTGCAAAAAGTAAGAAAAAGTTATCACAAACATAACAGTCCCTTCATCTTTTCTGTTTGGACGACTTTATAAGGCTGAATGTAGGATGACGTTTGCTTAGCCTAAGAGGCATAGGAAGAGTAAACACTTGGACAGGAGCCTGCGATGTAGAATAATTTGCACGTGTAGCATTTGGGTGCTCCATTTACAAGGCACAGCATCTTCATTACACGCATCATTCAAACTTATGTACACACCGTAATCTTTTTATTGTGTCCCATTATCACCTTTTCCCTCTGCCACGTTTGGTTGCAGAGTATTTTGTAGTCTGTTGATGTGCTAAAGATACAGTGGGATTTGCCCACTCAACATAGTCCCCCCACCCCCCGCCTCCCATCATCTCAATTATTTGATTACTTTTAGTAAATAAACACGCCTAAGCACAGCACAGGCCGACCACATGACGGGTTCTTCAGACCCACCTCAGTCACTGACAGCGTTTATTCCCCAAGATAATACACAGCTGGCCCTCCTGTGCTGTTGGGCCTTTCCTGACATTTTCCTCACTCGTAGGCAGCCCCTTCCCTCGGGTAATTCCTACTCCAATATGTTCTTGATGTGGACACTCAGCACAGAAAATTATCTTGTTGGGACTAACTGTACTTTGGGGGCGTTAAATTAGTGCATTGTCAGCCTGCAACGGTGAAATAGGGTTTAGAATTTGAACTTGAGAAACCTATTTCTCCTCTCGAAGAATTCAAGGTCTGTGACTCTGCCTGCTCCTTCAATTTAACACAAACATTCAATGTAATGATCCATAATAGTTAAAAAAATAAGTAAGTCTTAAGTGCGGAACTATGAAAGAGCTTCCCCCTCTTCTCTCACAAGGTTCTTTTACCCTATATAATCTCCAAAGAAAGAAATCCTGAAATAAAGATGAGTCCTTGATATCTGCCTTTACTTTAGCTAGTATGGCCTTAGTGTTTAATAAAGGGGAGACTTTGCTATGTGCAGGGTTATACTAGATATCAAGAAAAAATGAAAAGATGCATGTGTAAGTCTTACTGTTTTGGAGGCATTGTGAAAGTACATTGGGAAACAAAGCTGGGCAAAACTGCTCAGATGAATTTATTGGGTAGAGTGAGTATAAGCACTCACTGGCCAGCAGACAGGGGAAAGTGCTTGGCTTGACTTTTCTGGGTTCATAAATATAAAGAAATTGAGCCCCTACTGAGGTGGCAGGCAACCTCACAGGTGGGTGGAAGATAGTAAGGACTGGTGCTCAAACTCAGTGCAAAGTCGACTCATTCTATATGTGACAATCCTTGGATTAACCAGTTTTTATTTTTGAGTAAACATTTTTAAGAAGGCAGAAAAGGATAATGTTTGAACAATCACCTCAATTTTTATTAAAATGTTCTTCAGCTTCAGCATAAAAAAAATAACATTAGAAGAGTGAAAGCTAAATACTTTCACTAAAGTTTAGTAAATTAAATATTAACCGTAAAGGTCCGTAAAGAAGGTGTTAAAGAGAACAAAACAAGTAAAAACAATGTATAAAATAGAGAAGAAAAATGTGTCACCTTGTAAGGTGATATGAAATATATTCCCACGTCCTTATGAAAATTTTTTCTTTCCTACACAAAGAACATGTAATTGGAAGTATACTTGGTTAAAATTCTTTGGCAAAAAGAGACAATATATTTTTCTCTGTTCCATATAATAAAGGAATCAAAGAAACACTCTAAAAAACAAAGATTAAAAAAATGGAAGTATCAAAGACTTTGGCAAAGAAAGCAGTGTTGGAATCTAGAACTGAGGCAGATATTGGCAATTCAAGGCTATTCGAGGGGAAATGGCCCTTGGAGATAATCTTGTTCAAAGCACTCCAAGTTTCTATTAGGCCTTAAGAGCTGATGTGATGTTCAACATAAAACAATTACTGAGTGAACTAAAGAAAACCAGAGTTCTCATCTTTGATTCTCAACCTTGTACTGTCCTCTAGCCAACTTAAAGTCCAAATTGTTAAAATTGTTCTGAGAAGCATGTACAACAGGGACAAACCCTGGGTGTCTCACATGCCACGCTCATGATGCAGTGAGTCCCTCCATATTCCAGGACACTATCCACCTCAGTACAATCCCTGGATCTTGTTGGACAGAGGTAGAAGATGATCACAACTTATTGCTAAGAGCCAACCTTTAGAGTTTTTACACTTGGTTTTAAACGTGCTTCATTTATGGTATTGTGGAATCAAAACATCTCTCTCTTTCTCTCTCTCTCTCTCGGCACAGCTGTCAGTCTTAGAACATAACGTGGGCAATACTGATCTCTTAAGAATAGAATCCTAAAGATAATTCTAGAGGATTTTTTTTCTAGGTCTATTTTCCACACCTCATTAAATCATCACACAAATGATCACTGGTAATATTAAAGCAATATCTAAAGTTATTTTATTTACTGAAGTCTTCCTATAATTATATATATAGGAGAGATCTGAGCTGTAATCTGTTCTGTTATAATCTCCTCTGTTCTATTATCCTCTAAAGAATAATATTTTCATAACTTATTCTTGCCAGTTCCTTGGACGGTACCCCAGATGAATTAAAATCCATTTGTTGTATAAATTTTAAATTAAAGCTGTATAAAAATGTGATAAAAATATTTCATTTCTTAAATTACTTTAGCTATCATGCAGAGACCTACAAGAGCAGGGGATTAAAAATAAATATATTAAAATAATCTGTCCACAGGCATATATTTTTGTTGCAGAACTGAAGAATATGTAGTTTACCACTTCATTCAGAACTCCCTTAAAATACTAACTCATAAAATATTGAGGTTTCCAGTTGTGCTTTGTGATTTTATGTATCTTAGTAATTTCTAAAATAAATTTCCATGTGGGACCATGAATATGATTATTTATTTATTTTTCTTTCAGATTGATATGAGAGTACAAATGTTTCAATTACATTGTTTTTATTTCTGAAGTAAGTTCAAGTTGTAGTTGAGCCCATCACCCAGGGGTCGTGCTGAACACCCTCACATTGGGCACATTAGGTGAGACCCACCAACCGCCCCCCTCGTCTGCTCTCCGCCTCAGTAGACTGTACTCATGTTTTTCTCACGTGTGGGCCTGTAGTTGTTTATATATTGGTTTCTTGTTACCAATGAGTACCCGGGATACCTTTTTCTCCATTCTTGTGATACTTTACTAAGAACAAAATTGTTCAATTTCATCTAGGTAAACACAAACGGTGTAAAATCTCCCTCTTTTCTGATGGCTGAATAGTAAGTACTCCACGGTGTATATAGACCACACTGTGTTAATCCCGTCAGGGGCTGATGGGCGCTTGGGTTGATTCCACATCTTGACCAATGTGAATTGAGCTGCAGTAGATGTTCTAGTGCAAATGTCCTTTGGTAAAATGAAATTTTTTTTTATTGTTTCAGATTGACGGAAGGTACAAAGAATTAGGTTACACTGTTTGCATTTGTTAGGTAAAGTGCCCTGCCCCCAAGAAGTGTGCCATACACCCTAGCCCCCATCCTCATCCCTCCGCCCCTCTCCCTGCCCCCTCATTCCCCTTCCCCCCACCTTGAATTGATTTGAGTTGTTCACTTTGATACCCAGTAGTGGGGTTGCAGGATCAAATGAAAGGTCAACTTTTAGTTCTTTGAGAATTCTTCATACCTGTTTCCACAGCAGCTGCATTAGTTTGTAATCCTAGCAACAGTGGAAAAGTATTTTGTTCTTTCAACATCCACACTGGCATCTGGATATTTGGGATTTTGTGATGTGGAGCTTATCTCAGTGGAGTTCAGCAATTTCTCAAAGTGGTTTCTATTTGCATTTCTCTGATGATTGGGGACAGTGTGCATTCTTTCTTGTGTTTATTGGTCCTTCTTCTTTCATCTCCAGAGAAGTTACTGTTCAAATCTCTTGTCTAATTATAAATATGGTTGTTGCTTCTTTCCTTCTTTCTTTCTTCTCTCTCCCTCCCTCCTTCCCTCCCTTCTTTCCTTCCTTTTTTTTTTTCTAGACAGAGTCTCACTCTGTCATCTTGAGTAGAGTGACTTAGAGTCATAGCTCACAGCATCTACAAACTCCTGGGCTAAAGTGATCCTCTTGCCTCAACCTCCTGAGTAACTGAAACTACAGGCACCCACCACAATGTATGGACAATTTTTCTATTTTCAGTAGAGACAGGGTCTCACTCTTGCTCAGGTTGGTCTTGAACTTTTAAGCTAAAACAACCCACCAGCCCCAGCCTCCCAGAGTGCTAGGATTACAGGTGTGAGCCACCAGCACCCAGCCATGTTTGCTCGTTTCTTGTGGATCAATTTGAGTTCTCTGTAGATTCTAGTTATCAACACATCATCATATTAGTAGCATGTAAATATCAGCCATTCCAAAGTCTGTCCTCTTGCTTTAGTTGTGGACCCTTAGCTGTGCAGAAAGTTTATAGATGAACAATAGCCTATTGTCAGTATACGTGGAGTATCCTAGGGAACTCCCAATATTTACTCCTCCTCTCTCTGTGTCACTCTGAGCTTTAGCAGGGCACCTTGTCTTCAAGCTGGCAAGAAGAACTTCTAGACTCCCTCCTAGTTATCTGTGACCATGTGGTTAAATTTGGGTCAATAGAACTTAAAAACTGTGAGATGTGCAACTTCGAAGTCACATCCTTAAGTACAAACTGACTCCCGCCACTCGCTCATTCTTCTTCATGTTCTCCAAAACATTGGACATCACGCAAGCAACTTCTTTGACTGAAGTGATCATGGAATTATATTAAAGATGACCCATGATCCGTGTTCTGGTGAGTTTAGAAGAGTATGAATGATAGGAAAGTAGGTGAGTTTTCAAAGTTCCCTTTTTTAGCAGGAGTGGAGATTCCCACCATTACTTTTAAGCTTAGACACATAGAGTTTTAGATGAATAAATATTATAAATCTCTCTATGTATTTTGTGGGATACATAATTTTTCTTTTGAAAATGAATGAGTTTATAAAAACCTTTTAAAATTTGTACAAACCAGCAATTCCACGGATGTGTGAGCAATTCTGGTGGAAAACTCAGGACCACTCCTCTGAAAAGAAAAGACATCTAAGTGCTTGGGGAGTGACCTCAAAACTGAAATTCGAAGCACTACAGAAAAAATGATTTAAGGTATCTCTGACTTTAGGGGTTCAGCAAATGTTCTCATGGGGCTCCACTTTTCCAGCCTATGGATCTCAAATAAAGAGCTACTATTCCAAAAGACCCAAAGGTTCAAAATGATCATTCAGTTGGGATTATTGGACCAAACACAGCGAAAGGCATTTTGCAGTTTCCTCTTGCTTCACTTGTGGGAATATTGCTTCTATATTCAGATGCTGGTATTGTCACAGGCCTCAATAAAAGTCTGCTAACACTTACATTTAGAGGGAAAGGGAATGATTTATAAGTTTCTTCTTACTTTTGAGTCTTATCATGAACCACTGTGTATGCCAGATCTGTTGTTTCTCTTCACCCCCCTTTGTTCCATAATCATTCCCACAGACAGCGGCTCTACTGGACAATGTGAATCCCTATCGCATTCTTAAATATACTCAACAAAATTCTGCATGCCAGATTACCTCAATGGTACCAGAGACCTTCCACCTTATAAATTATATCTGGTTATTAATATATGGAATGATAGTTTAGATTTGTTTTTAAATGTACTAAAGAATATTTTTTAAAATTATATGGAGCAAAAAAGTACAATGAGATACAGTGTCAAAAAATAGATAGTTCTGAGTCAGGACGGTGAATTTCTTACAATAAAATCATTGTGCCACTAGATTCTATTTAAAAATCAAAAGAATTGAAATGCCTGTACCTTTTTTTTTTTTTAATTGAGAACATGTGATTATCAAAAATAAATCTACAGCTTGGCCTGGTGGTTCATGCCTGTGATCTCAGAACTCTGAGAGGCCAACGTGGGTGGATTGCCTGAGCTCAGAGATTAGAGACCAGCCTGAGCAAGAGTAAGACCCTGCCACTAGGAGGTGTGGCTGGCACCTATTGTCCTGTTAGTTGGGATCCTGAGGTGAGAGAATAGCTTTGAGCCCAAGAGTTTGAGGTTGCTGTGAGCTATGATGCCACAGCACTCTACAAAAGGCAACAGAGTGAGACTCTGTCTCAAAAGTAAACAAATGGATGAATAAATAAATTAAATAAATCTATGTAGTGAACTATAATTTTTTTCTGGGATGTCAGTGGCAATCTTGTGGATATCAGTGGCGACCTTGAAGAATTTTTGTTAAAAGTAATAGTATTAAATTACATACAGAATGTGGCTGTGTATGCAGCATCAAACATTTCTCTTTTTTTGCTGTAATTATCACATGACATTATTCAATATGCAGAACTCTGAAGAAGAAATTGTACATCATCGCCCACATTTGGAAAGTTTCTCAGTGACTTGAATAAATGATTTCTCATGTGTTCAGGGCTTAGGATTAGGGATTCTGTGAATCATAAAGGTCTGTAACAGTGCAGCATGTCTCGTACTGAAACGCACCCTCGTCTCACATTCAGGAGGGTGGGGACGTGTCACTCTTCCACTTCTGCCCTGCTTATTCTCTTTGCTCCTCCAGATCCATCCTCTACTCAGACCCTGCCATTCTCTGCTTTTTTTGGCACCTCGAAGCCTGATTTATCTCTGCCTCTTGGTTGAAGTTCACACATGGAGGCAGCAGCAGAGAAGTGGAGGGAAGGAGGTGGAGAAGGCAGCTGCTGCCCAGCACTCAGCACCCAGAGTGCACGTCCCTGCACTGTCCTCCCACAGTGCTCTGTCCCCTCAGGGAAACTACTTCTGGGGCCAGAGTGCATTCCAACTGCTGCTGAAATTACTCTTCACCTTTGATTCCGGGGTCTGGGATCATCATGAGTCTCTGACTGACAGCGTCATCGTCCACCATCGGTTCCTTACATTTGTGGGCATATGGTTGTGGTCCCTGTAGGAAATTGTCTTCACCTAACACCTCTATGGGCACTGTATGTTTCTTGTGAGGAGCCTAACTGGTAGATTAATTGGTTCCGATCATACTCTGAAGGTTCACAGGTACAGAGTTCCTGAACGGGAAGGCCACGTCTCTTTGAGAAGGAACTCTGCCATACAAACACTAAACACACCCTCTAATTCTTTCTTTTAGTCTTTCTTTTATTCTTTCTTTTAAACTACCCCGAAGAGTAGCATTGGCTATATATCAAATTTTTCTCTTCATTCTGAAAAAGGAAATACTCATTCAGCATCAGAACTGATGCTATGTACTATTTCTTGGAGAAGTAAAATGATATTACAGTCTTTCAGCTACAGTGGAACAAAGAGTTCAGGTGAGAGACAGAGTTTTAGGCTCAGCATTACAGTGGGGGCAAGACTGTCAAACATTGATGTAAGCTGTAGTTATTTCCTCAGTTCCAAAGTCCACAATGCTTTCACATATACACATATAATACATATGTACATAGGTATACATAATAGATATAATAAGTATATATATATATGCACATATATATGTTCATGAATTGAGAGACACATCACAAAAATAGTGTAGGCAGCGCCAAGCAGAAATGCCTCCTTTTGCTCAAAAAAACAGAAACACATATGGTAGAGAAAAAAAAAATTGCTGATATTAGTTACACAATCAAGACCTTCAGTGATGGAGGGTGATAATTCCTATCACATCCCTATTTAATGTTCCTAGCCGGCCAGTGCAAAAATCACATGGGTCTCACAGAATAACTATGGTTTATCATTATCTTACTCTCATTAATCATAGATGTAATTCCAGGTGTGATTTGAGAGGATGTGTCAACGATTTCAAGTTGACACATCCTCTTTCTCACAGCTCTTGAATTAGTGAAGGTTTCCATTTAACTCACAAGCCACAGAAAAAAAATCCTTCAGGTCCTGGCCTAAGTGATGAGTTTGATTAAAAGGAGACAAAAGGAGGCCAGCAAGGGTATGCTTACAACTCGGGGCACTCTCTGGACTGCCTCTGGAACTGCTCCATGGAGGCAAACCACATAAGCTTCTCCACGCCAAGAGCTGGCTGAGAGTAGGAGGAATGTGAGGTGCTGCCAGCCGGGCTCTGGGATTATCATCTTGGGCTTCAAGACAAAGACAGAAGTGGGAATTGCAATTCTCATTATTCATCAACAGCCCTGGTTCTTCTGCTTCCCTACATGAAGGTTACTGGGAATGTATTTAATATCATGATGCGAGGATGCTAAGGCTAATTAGACTTTTGTATTTCCTCTGAGTTATTGACCTGATTTTTTTTTTCTGTCTATATGAAGGATAAGGGCAGTGGTTTTTTTTTTTTCTTTCCAAATCTATCTGCCATAATCTCTGATCTGCTCTGTTCCACTGAAGGTTCCCCTCGAATAACTTTATCATTCAGGCTCCCCGTTTCCCCTCTTGTGTCTGGTTGACCTTGACCAATAGGAGGTACAGGGATGGTGTCAGCAAGAGAAAGGAGGCAGAGAGGAAATATGTCCCCACCATCCTTCCCTGCTCCTCTTTTCTGGCCATGTTTCCTGTGAGAAGCCCTCTGTCAGTATGAGGGCTTACACCAGGCCTATACCATCCAGGCTGATGTGACAGCGAGAGGAACCCTGGAAGGAGCATTTGATGTCCCTGATCCCAGGATGTTTCATGGCTCTTGTGGGTTCCCTTACTCTTTTTTTTTTTTTTTTTTGCAGTTTTTTGCCATGGTTGGGTTTGAACCTGCCACCTCCAGTATATGGGGCTGGCGCCCTACTCCTTTGAGTCATAGGTCCCTGACTGGTAAGTCATAGTTTGTGCAAGTTAGGAAACACTACTTCATTTAGGAACTATAAATTAAAATGTCAAATACGGCACATCTTAGAAAGGTACAAGCAAACCTTACTAAATGCAGAATACAAATGTCTTCATCTATGTTAATCAGTTTGATGAAAATAGTTCTGATTGTATATGAAACCAGCACATTGTACCTCTTGATTGCACTAATGTACACAGCTATGATTTAATAATAAAAACAATAAAAAAAGAAAGGTAAAATAAAATATATTTGAAAAGAAAAAAATAAAATGTTAAATAATCTTTGATGAGATCAGATAAACCATTGTAAAAAATGATATGGAAGGGGTATTTTTAAGACATATACTGAAAAATACATGAAACTATTCCTGTTTCAAATGTAAGAATATATAAAAAATAAATTTGTTAAGAGAATTTGCCAGTAGTATTACCTAGGTAATTTTAATTACTTAAAAAAAACCCTTCAACAAGGAAATTTTAAGACATCTTGGAAAATAAGTCAGTAAATTAAAAAACATAAATAAACAAATAAAACAGAGAGCCCTAACTTTTAGTAGGCTTAGAAGATCAAGACTTCATATAATTTTTTATTAAATTTTGATTATTTCGTATTAACCCAGTGTCTTTAAAGAATCTGTAACTCTTCCTCACAATTATTTCACAAACACAACAAAGCCTTTGTAATAAATCTGGAAAATGATACAAACATAATCAATTTTCCCTTTATTCTTTTCAAATTGTATTTATTTTAATTTTCATCCTTAAAAGTTTCACATTTTTAATGTCACATAAGGATTGTCAACTAACTTGATAATTTTTTTCCTCTCTACAGAGTCTACCAAAAAATATTATGAAGTTTCACTGCATACAGTCTTTGAAGGAGCTAGTCTAAAATGCCAGTTCCTGGGCTTTAAACTAGAAAAGTCTGAGGTGATAGAACCCCAAAGGCCAAAACTTTGCCTTTAAAACCATGCAATTCCACCCCACAAAAACACTGATACAGTTAGCAACATGAATATATTAGATATAAAATTTAAAGTGTCATACAATTTCTAAGGTTAGTTGAGAAATAATTAAGCACTCCTGTGAAAGAGGAGAAAGAAAAAGTGGGTACGGAGCTCAACTGTGTGCAGATAGTAAGAGTTGAACGTTTACTGAGTGATGTTCTGTACACTATGTATACGACCTGCATAGGCTTCTTCGATACAGCCATAACCCAGGTCACCCTTTGGTCTCCACAATTTATTGTGTGTGCTCCATAGGGTGTCCACCCAATCTATACCTAAAAGTAGTTATTTTTATTTCCTGCATGTTACTATCATATTTTTGTCTTATGAAAATTTCAACTTAGCAATTCCTATGGAAAAATAGGTATAATAAATGTAATAACACTATCACTATCACTATGTTTTTTAATAATATGTTTCCTTCAATGGTTAAAGAATTCTTTATAAATATAAATGTATATATTTATATCTATGCTTTATATATAAATATATACATAAAGTTTATGTATTTATATATTATCAACATATTATATATAATATGTTATCCTGCTTGATACTAAAATATACTTGCTCATTAATCACCACCTGCAATGAATGGGCATGATTATTATATATATCTTATTGTTATTCCAGTAACTAAGCAGCAGTAATGAATAGTAAACCTCTAAGGGAAGCCGTAAAGATAGGTATGTAACTGCCTTGTCTTCTGAAATTTGTGAAAAGGATGTATGCTACACAAATGTACAAGCACATTTATATAATTTAAGTTGCTGAGAGGGAGTTGGGAAACTCATACCATTGCTACCCCCAGAGGAGAATTAGCAAAATAATCAATGAAATTCTTTTTTGAATGCTGTGTTTCAGCCATTTCTCACCCATGTGTGTCATGGAGAGTTGTTAGATTTTCTAGTATGAGTGGAGAGCCTCATGGTGTGTACTTTGCCTTTATAAAATTTATGCACTGATAGACAGCCAGAAAAAAAGGAAAAGTCAATCTCTTCAAAAAGTTTTATGAAGTAGTTTCTTTATTCTTGAGATAGAATATAGAAGATAAAAGGCAATACAGGGAAAGGGGAAAGGGAGGGAGGGGAGGGGGGAGGATGGATGGAGGGAGGGCAATTGGTGGGATCACACCTACGGTGCGTCTTAGCAGGGTACTGGTGAAACTTATTAAATGTAGAGTATCAATGTCTTTATATAGTGATCAAGAAAATGCCAGGAAGGCTATATTTAAAAGTAAGATCAAAACATTTCTGAGTGTATATGAATCGTGCCCTATGATTGCACCAATGTACAGAATTATTATTCAATAAAATTATAAAAAAAAAAAAATGGAGACTTTCTAGCCTTTGTATTAACCTGGATGGTGAAACACATTTTTCTTGGTAAAGCATCACAAGAATAAAGAACCAAGAATCCCATGCAGTCAATTCTAATATGAAGGCAATAGATGATCTAATACAAGGGATGGGTAGGAGAAGGAGGGATCAGGGAGAGGGGAGGAAGGAGAATGAGGGTCATGATGTATGGACTACCTCTTGGAGGCAAGACACAATTACAAGAGGGACTTTACCTAACTACCTAAATTAGTGTAACCTTATTCTTTGTGCCCTCAATGAATCCCAAACTAACAAACAAAAAAAGATTAAAATGAAAACTAAATACACACACACACATCTCCAGTGCTGGAAAATTTACTATCTTTACTTTATCTAAAGATAGGTCTGGCTGTGCGATCAAATTTTATTCAATTAAACAAAATTTGACTGTCGATAAATAAATAAATACATACATAAATAAAAGTAAGTTAGGTATCTTATTGATTATGTGGTGGATAGACTGATTGTGCAGGATACCATCAAAGGATAAGGTAAATTTGTGGAAGATAATATAAACATGTCTTAAATTAGTTAAATAAAGATTAATGTATCAATAACAAAAAAGAATAGCCTAGAAAGCAACTTTTAACATTTATGTGACACTTCAAACTATTTTTTAAATTTAGTACATGAGAAAAATATTATTCTATGAATTATCTTTAGTCAATGTAATATGACTGTGTTTATCTTAATAATACACACAAATATATAAGACATTTTACAGCTGTCAATCGGTATTCATGAGAGAATTGTTTTAGGGTCTTCCAAAATCCACAAATGCTCAAGTAAAATTGTATAATATTTGCATATAATCTATGAATATCCTCCCACATACCTTAAATCATTTATAGATTTCATATATATTATGTGTATTACCTCATACACTGCAAATGTTAAACACATAGTTGTTATACTGTTCTGTTTAGGGAAAAAAAACAAAGAAAAAAATCTGTACATGTTCACTAAAGAGGCAACTTTTTTCTGAAGAAGACAAATGAGTGGCCAACAAATACATGAAAAAATGCTTATCCTTCTTAATCATCAGAGAAATGCAAATCAAAACCACCCTGAGACATCACCTAAACCCAGAGAGAATACCTACATCACAATGTCCCAGAGCTGTACATACCGTGGCAGATGTGGATGGAAGGGAACACTTTTACTCTTCTGATAGGATTGCAAAGTAATACATCCTCTATGGATGAAAGTATGGAGAATCCTCCAAGAGCTAAAAGTAAACATTCCATTTTATCCTGTAATCCTATTACTAGGTATCTACCCAGAATAAATAAAATCATTTTACCATAAGGACATTTAAACTAGAATGTTCATCAAGGCTCAATTCACAATTGCCAAGATGTGGAATCAACCCAAGTGCCCATAAACACATGAGCAACTAATAAACTGTGGTACATGTATACTATGGAATATTATTCAGCTATAAAAAGATGGAGACTTTACATCTTTTGTGTTAACGTGATGGACATTCTTTGTAAAGTATCACGAGAATGAAAAAGCAAGTATCCATTGTATTCAATACTAATACAAAAATAACTCCATGAGAGAAAACACAATTAAATTCATTGATATATTCTCATCTAATGAGCACAATTGGTAAAGAGCTCTACTACAACTTGAACTTTACCTAACAAACACAAATAATGTAACCTAATCATTTGTAACATTAATCTGAAATAAATTTTTTTTAAAAAGCTCAAAATCTGAAAAAATTAAATAGGCAATTTAAAAATATATGTTTTTTGATGCACTCTTGATTAAGCCCATAGATTTGGAGAACCAACTGTATATTACAAAGATGTTGAATGCAATAAATATGAGTTAACTAAGCTTACAAATAATGATGTTTTCAATAGTTACTAATGTAGCCTCAATACCATGTTTCATTAATTCTAAAATACAAACTTATCACATTTTAACATTTCTGAAATCAGGATATGTAACGAATTGATAGTTGTCATTGCCTGCCCACATGAATCAAAATGAGGAGAAAAGGTATTAGAGCTTTCCAAGAAGCCCTGGAAATAATAGTGGAACACTCTTTTTAAAAATGCCATCTAATAAAATTTGTGTAGAAAGACAAAAACATTGACACCTATGTATTAAAATGTTACACAAAATTGTCAGACTCTGAATATAAAAGAATTTTTCAAATATAATATTCAATGTATTTGAATACAAACATGAAATTGTATATATAGTGAGAGTGCATTTTAAAAATCTATGTCCATTTTTAGTTGAAGAATCTCCATAAGGGTTGTACTAACTTGCAGTCCTACCAACCATAAATGTATGAGTGTTTTTCCTCTCTGCATGTGTTGTTTTTGGACTTTTTAATACAAGTAATTCTAACCAGTGTAAGGTGATAGTTCACTGTAGTTTTAATATGCATTTCTGTAATGATTGATTAGTCACATCGAACCTTTTAAAAAATAACTTGGTTGGCCATTTGTCTTTCTTTATCAAAGACCTAAAAATAGATCTACCATTCAATCCAGTGACGTCACTAATAGGTATTTACCCAAAGGAAAAAAAAGGTTTTTCATCAAAAAGACACCTGTGTTCAAATGTTTATATCAGCACAATGCACAATTGGAAGGATGTGGAATCAACTCAAGTGCCCATCAGTTTACGAGTAGATTAATAAAATATGGTATATGTATACCATGGAGAACTACACCGCCATGAGAAAAGATGAATTAATACCTTTCACAACAATCTGGATGGAACGATTCGCCTAAGTGAAGTTAAGAATGGAGAAACAAACACCACATGTTCTCACTATTAAATCAGAAGTAACCAATGAACCCACATGTGCACAGAAGGAAGTAAAACTCAGTGGAAATAAACCAAGAGGAGGGACAAAAACCTAACTAGTGTGTATGATGAGCTCTATTTGGGTGATGAGCACAGCTATAACTGAGAATCAAGCATTACAAAAGTGACCCATGTACATTGTGCTTCTTTAATATTTTCAAAAATATATAAAAATCTATGTGCAAGGCTAAAAGACTCCTGTACATAAATATAAAATGAAATGTCTCCATGATAAGATAAAATTGTACCATTGTATAATTTAACTGACAGAATTTTTCTTATTGAGAAATTAAAATAGTGTGTGTCTTTGGTGTAGCAGATGCTTTGGTTCTACAACCAAGCCCCCAGGGTGCTACTACTGATTTCAGCTGCAGCTGTAGTAGTAGTTCTTGGGGTCATTGACAATGTCCAAATTTAAGATCCCAGGATCATTTTTTTGGAGTAACCTAAACTAAGACAGATAATAGCTTAGAATTGATTAATTATGGCAAATTAATGAAATACAGTTTTTATTTTTCCCAAGACAATGAAAGATACAACACATTATAGTCAATTAGATATCTTGGGACGTTATTCATTTAAATTACTCTTTGATTATGAAATTCCTATCAACATAAAAATAATAAAGACAGCTGCAATGCCATTCTAAATGCCAAAGACCATTCTAAATGCCAAAAGTGTAATCTCTGACATATATTACAATCAATATCTCCAATTAATGGAATATGGAATGATACGCACATTCAAGACACTTGAATTTTATACAGCAATAAAATACAGATTACGCTGCACATTTTATAAGTTATAATCACATGTAAGTTTTATCATGAGAAGAAAATGCCTAAAATTATGAATCATTTGGAAAAAGCATAAATTCCTAAGACTTGTGTATTTTCTTAAATGCTTCTACCCTTTTATACTGGCTAAAATCAGATATCAAAAACTTCTTCAGATATGCTTACCATTTTATGGTGCACATATTCACTCATTGTAACCTGATATAAAACACATGCCACAGCATTTTTATAAATTTTGTTTAAACAGATATTTTTATCAACCAATTGTTATTACACATAAATCACTTTCAATGTTGTATATGCTAAAGGAACCTTTAAATATAAGACGTAGTTGGGGAGAGGAGCCAAGATGGTGGTCTGTAGCCAGCTTTCTGTAGACGCTCCTGTCCAGAAGGAGAGTTAAAGGACAGAACTTTAGTGAGAAAGCCAACGGTTTGGAGCTGAGCCAAGAGACAAGGTCGAGGAAGACACATCAACCCTGCTGGAGTGACCTGCAACCCCAAGGATACAAATAAAAGGTACAGAGCACATCACCAAGAGGATGGGAGTCCCCTCCCCCATGAGAGAGGTTTGCAGTATACTCCATACCTCCATACAAACAAGCGAGCAGAGTTCAGATGTCCTCCCACTCTACCCCACGGGAGAGAACCTCTAAAAACTGGACCTCCTTCCCCTATTAGGGTGCCATGGCACTCTCCTGCCAGGCATAAAGCTGTATAAAATTGTATATATTCTCTACCTGCAAGTTGGAACTCCCGGCACTCCCCTCCACTCTCACCCTGAGGTCTAGTGTTCTGTCCCTTGCAGAGTCCAGATTCTTGGACACTTTCTCAAGGGGTGTGGACAGGGTGCGGGCTGCTGCTGGTCTGTGCTGTTCTCCTGGCTCGGGAGCAGTGAGAGGAGAGTAAGCAGAAAGGTGGCTGGCCAAAGCGGACAAGCAGACAGATGGTCCCCTGAGGCACCAAGCCCAGCGCTGAGAAAGCTTTGGTAAATTTTGGCCACACCTGGCCCTCAGGGGATGACAGCTGAGACAAAGGGCTGAAGCTCACAGACTGAGTCAGGACTATTAGCAGCCCAGTGTCTCTTCCACAGGGCAGAAATTCTGAAAACTTGTTCTGTTCTATCAGCTTTTTCATCTACTTTACATCAATCAGGGACAGAGCTAGAACTGACTGAATTGCCCCAGCCCCTATCAAGTACCCAGGTTGTCAGGCCTCACCTTCCCCCCTGCCAACACCGACATAACTGGTGGACTGGCTGAGGAGCCACAGAGCCCTGTGTGACCTAGGCAGGTGCAAACCTCTAGAGCATCTGCTCATTGGAACTGGCCCACAGCCCTGCAGGGTTACCAGAGACTGGGTGTGACAGAGGGGCAAGGCAGGGAAAGAGGCATCAACCTTCCCAGGCTAATTTACTGGCTGGGGGGGGGGCTCCTGAGCTCACAGAACCCTGGAGCGAGTTATACTAAAACTGCCAGCAGACTTCTGTTATCTAGTTGCCAGAGACTTTTCAACTCTTTGATTTGAGGTTGGTATTGGCTGGGACAATTGATTGGTACCTCTTCAACTGGGCCAATCACCCAAGGACTTTCCAATGCTGTACACTGGGTGTGTGGTAGTGGGAAGGTTTGATTTTCATTTCCAATTGTTGTGGAATTGTTGTGGGGGGCATTGTGACCTAACTGCTGGTTTTCCTCCACAGCTCAGAATCCAACACAGAGTAACCGATTCTCTAGGGTAAGATAGAGACCAGCTGAAAATAAGACAGAGCCACTTAACCCCACCACATCAAGAAGGCCCCCAGTTGCGCAGGCAGTAGCAAAGTATGGGTTGGCAAAACTCTAGGGGGAAAGGTACAAACACCAGTCCCAGCTTACAGGCAAAGGAAGGACTGGTCAATTACTACTCCTA
>CAUYON010004219.1:0-46458 GCA_963573935.1 Arctocebus calabarensis
TGGTTATTTCTTTTTTCTGCTGGGTTTGGGGTTAGAATGTTCTTCCTTCTCCAGTTGCTTGAGATGTCCCATTAAGTTGTTAACTTCCTCTCTTTCTGTTCTCTTGAGGAAGGCTTGCAGTGCTATACATTTCCCTTTTAGGACTGCCTTTGCAGTATCCCAGAGGTTCTGATAATTCATGTCTTCATTGTCATTTTGTCCCAAAAATTTGATAATTTCCGTCTTAATCTCATCTATGACCCATCTATCCTTCAGCATAAGGTTATTTAGCGTCCATGTTTTTGTATGAGGTTGCAGATTTCTGTTATTGTTGAGTTGAACTTTTATTCCATGGTGGTCCGAGAAGATGCTAGGAATAATTTCTATTATTTTAAATTTTCTGAGGTTAGACTTGTGACCTAAGAAGTAATCAATTTTGGAGTATGTTCCATGGTGAGAAGAATGTGTACTCAATTTTATTCAGATGAAATGTTCTGTAGATGTCTGTTAAATCCAGGTGTTGAATGGTTAGGTTTAAATAAAAAATTTCTTTACTTAGTTTCTTCTTAGAGGATCTATCCAACATTGCTGAAGGAGTATTAAAATCTCCAACTACTATGGAGCTGGAGGAAATCAAGTTACTCATGTCTATTAGAGTTTTTCTTATAAATTGAGGTGCATTCTGGTTGGGTGCATAAATATTAACAATTGAAATCTCATCATATGGAGTATTACCTTTAACAAATATGAAATGTCCATCTTTATCCTTCCTTACTTTGGTTGGTTTAAAGCCTTTTGTACCTGTAAATAAGATTGCAACACCTGCTTTTTTCAGTTTTCCATTTGTCTGGAATATAGATGACCATCCCATCACCTTGAGTCTAAATTTTTCTTTTAAGGTAAGATGAGAATCTTGTATGCAGCAGACATCTGACCTGAGTTTTTGTATCCAGTCAGCCAATCTATGCCTCTTTAGAGGACAATTTAAACCATTCACATTATTTGAAAATATTGATAAATCTTTATAAAATCTAGTGGACATTTTTAATCCTTTCTTCGTTGTGGAAGTTGGAATTTGATAAAGTTTTTGGATGAGTTTACTTTTGCATTGGAGGATTACGCTGGTCATTATGGAGGATAGGTCTGAGAATATCCTAGAGAGCTGGTTTGGTTTTAGCAAATTTCCTCAACATGTGGATGTCATTAAAGTATTTAATTTCTTCATCATAAATGAAACTGAGTTTGGCTGGATACAGGATCCTGGGTTGAAAGTTATTTTGTTTTAGGAGATTAAAAGTAGATGACCATTCTCTTCTAGCTTGAAAGGTTTGATCAGAGAGATCTGCAGTTATTCTAATATTCTTCCCATTGTAGGTTATCGATTTCTTCCATCTGGTTGCTTTCAAAATTTTCTACTTCATATTTACTTTAGTGAACTTAATTATGATGTGCCTTGGAGATGTCTTATTTGTGTTGAGTCGTGCTGGGGTTCTGAAACTGTCTGCTGTCTTTATTTCAGAATCTCTTGGCATGTCTGGAAAGTTCTCTTTCATAATCTTGTGAAAAAAAGATTCTGTGTCTTGTGAAGCTGCTTCATCAGTTTTGGGGATCCCTATGAGGTGAATATTGCTTTTCTTCCAGTTATCCAAGAGCTCTCTGAGAGAGTGATCTGTTTTTGCCTTCCATTTCTCTTGGTCTTTGGAGGTTTGAAAGCATTCGAAAGCTTTGTCTTCCATGTCAGAAACCCTTTCTTCTGCTTGCTCCATTCTGTTACTGAGAGATTCTACTGAATTTCTCAGAACTTTAAGGGCTGCAACTTCTTGTCTCAATGTGTCAAAATCTTTGGTCATTTTGCCTTTGAATTCGTTGAATTCTTGAGACATCTTTTGGGTCATCTTTTAAATTACTGCTCGAAATTCTAATTCCATCTTTTCCTCCATTCCACTGATCTTATTTGCAATCCAGATTCTAAATTCAATTTCAGACATTTCAGCCATTTGCCTATGCAGGAGATCTTGTGCTGTGTCTGCCTTGTTGTTACTTGGAGGGGTTAGTCTACTCTGATTATTCATATTGCCAGAGTTTTTCAGTTGATTCCACTGCATGGTTGTTTTCACCATTGCGTCTGGCCCTTCAAGTGGTTGGCGCAGGGCTGTGCGGTTGTCTGGGAAGTTTTTGGCCTGTGGTGGGCCTGTGAGAGGCCTGGCAGTTGCTGGTGGGGTCCCTGGAAGAAGGCAGGCCTGCGGAGGCCCCGTGGGTGCCAGGTGGAGGCCCGCACAGTCGCCAGGAGTGACCTTGGCTGGGGGCCTGGCAGTCACAGGTGGAGTCCCTGGCAGAAAGCAGACCTACAGAAGCCCGGCAAGTGTGGGATGCAGGACCAGGTGGTCGCCGGGGGGAGTTCCTGGAAGAAGGCTGGCCTGCAGAGGCCCCGTAGATGCCAGGTGAAGGCCCGTGTGGTCGTCGGGACTGTCCCTGGCCAGGGACAGGCCTGCAGGTGTCCTGCTGGGTGCCAGACAGAGGCCCACACAATCACTAGGGGAGTTCCTGGCCAGGGGCAGAGCTGCAGAGGCCTGGCAGTTGCTGGCAGAGTTCATAGCAGACAGTGGGCCTGCAGAAGACTGGCAAGCACGGGGTGCAGGGCAAGGTGGTTGCTGGAGGAGTACCTTGCCTGGGATGGGCCTACAGAGGCCTGGCGGTTGCAGTCAGAGTTACTGGAAGAAGGCAGGCCTTCAGAAGCCCTGCAGGCTCGGGCGGGGGGCCGCATGGTCACCAGGGGATTTACTAGCCAGGGTCGGGTCTGCAGGGGCCCTGCATGTGCCAGGCAGAGGCCCACGCGGTCACCGGAGGAGGAGTTCCTGGCCAGGGGCAGACCAGCAGAGGTCTAGTGGTCGCTGTCAGAGTTTCTAGCAGATGGTGGGCCGGCAGAAACCTGGCAAGCAAGGAGTGCAAGGCCAGGTGCTCGCTTGCATCTTCCCTGGCTGGAGGGGAGGAAGGCTCACCGTGGCCCCCCCATAGTCTTTTACCAGTGGGGCGCATGTTCTGGCAGGTGGGGGTGGGGGCACTGCTCAGGGACCTCCTCCCTCAGTCTCAGTGGGGTTAGGCTTCTGGTTCATCTGGTAAGGGGGGAAGAGTGTACAGTAAGTTCAGAATGTTAGGGAAAACGTTAGTTCAGTTTTTCTGCCTAGCAACGGAGTTTTCAGAGTCACACCGGGGTGCTCAGGGGAAGTACACCTCACTTCCCACAGTACTCTTCTGTGGAGTGAGACAAGAGGTCCACAGTTCACAGCTTATCTGTAGAAAACCCTCAGGAGCAAAAGAAGAGAAAAAAAAGAAAGGAAACAGAAATGCAAGAAACTCAGAGCTTTCTTGGGGGAGGGGACTGGGGATGGACACTCCTCCTTTCAGATAAATTTTGTACCTGAAGCTTGCTTTCTTGGGGTTGCAGCCAGTCTCAGCAGAGGTGACCCACAGAAATCACTTCTCTCTCTTGGCTGGGCTCCCAGCATTCAGCTTAATTGTGCAGTTTCTGGAGGTTATCTTCCCTTTTGGTTGGGAGCCTTTTTCAGAAGCTGCTTCCAGTCAGCCATCTTGCTCTGCCTCCTCAATATTGAGTCTTTGATTTTATTCTCAGTTTGACTGTTATTAGTATACAGAAATGCTACTGATTTGTGTACATTAATTTTGTAACCTGAATCTTTGCTGAACTTGTTTATCAATTTTAGAAGTCTTTTGGTGGGGTTTTTAGGGTTTTCTAGATACAAGATCATATGATTAGCAAAAAGGAATCTTTGACCTCCTCTTTCCTGATTTGGGTGACCTTTATTTCGTTTTCTTGTCTGATTTCTCTGGCTAGTACTTCCAGTTCTAGGCTGAATAAAAGTGGTGACAGTAAGCACACTTGTTTTGTTCTACTTCTCAAAGAAAGCGCTTTCAATTTTTCCCCATTTAGTCAGTGTGATATCAGCTGTATAATGATCCCATCAAAAGACATCTGCACTTGAATGTTTTTTGCAACATGATTCACAATTGCAAAGTTATGGAACCAGTCCAGTGGCCATAAATGTATAAGTAGACAGAGAAAATATGATGTGTGTGTGTACACAAACACATACAGCCCATGGAGTAGTACTTAGCCATAAAAAGAAATGAAATAATGTCATTCAGTGCAACCAGGATGGAACAGAAGAGCATTATCCTAAGTGACTTAGTATCTTAGGAGTGGAAAAACAAATACCACATGTTCTCGCTAACAAGTAGGAGCTAAAAGATGGGTATCACAGGTACAAAGAGATGTAAAGACATTGAGTACTATAACTTTCATAATGTCCTCCCCCCCAAAAGACACCAGAAGATAATGATGTCATACTTCCAGGGAAGAGATTTGCATTTTCCCAGAGTCCTTTGGGGCAGAATGCTTTACCCAAATTCATATATGAAATGGTGTTGCAACAGGCTACTGAAGGAGTTATTCTGAGACATACAATCCTGTCTTCAAATTGTTTTTAAAGCCTACTCAATTTCATCCTAGAAATCCATTTAAATATGTAAGCTCCATTTTAACATTCATTTAAGCAGACGTGTTAGGTAATTTTTCATTCCAAACAAAGCATTCTTTCTCCATAATCTTAACTGTTTTGTTGTTTGTAACTACACACATGGATAGGTTCTAAAAGTCATTTACTCCTGTCAAAGGAAAAAGTAATAAACCAGATGAAAGTCACGCTCTTGAACATATTATCATCTAAAGTCTTCCGAATCCATGCTACTAAATACAAGTTGTATTTCAAACAGCCTCAGGTTACAAGGAAGATGACTAATGAATTTTAGAGGAAGGTAATTAACTTCCTACACTCCCTAGAAGCTTGCTTTGTGAGAACCTCTGTAGCACTCATTTATAGAAGACTGTAACTTCTGATTAGCATTGTTAGGAAAACTGCCCACTTCTTTTCTATTTTCAGACTCCTTTCAGACGGGGGGTGTAGCTCCAGCAGGCTGTGGAAATGCTGGAGCTGATCAAAAAAGGAAGTGTGAAGGGAGTGTCAGAAGTTATTTTGCTATTAACCAGCAATGATGTTGGGGATAAGTCTTTTAAACTCTGTTTGTCATGCATTTCCTGATTTGTAAAGTAAGGGGGTGAAACACAATGACCTCTGAGTTTCCTTGTCTACTTGATGTTCAGTGATCTAAGCTTTCTCATCCAATGGCAAGTAAAAATATTGTAGGATGCTTGATGATTGATGAAGGTTTAAATGACATATAAAACAAAAATTAAAACTTAACAAACTTTCCTATCAGGACAACTTCCTTTTGTGGCTTATATGGGTACCAGTAAAGGAGAATGACCAATGTTCCTTGAGTTGCTGACATACTGAACAACCTCAAAGTTTGGACTGGAAGCGAAGCCCAACTTTATTTTTACCTTTAACTTTATTCCCTGGTGGTAATGTTTTGCCTGTGGTAATCTTTTTCTATAGACTCATGAATTTCCCCTCACTCTTAGGAAATAGTGCTTTGAGAAGCAAACACTCTCAACTCAGATTTTATAAAGTCCACCTCCTTGTAATCATCAGTATGACAAAATTGACTTAGGATAACACCGTCTTCTCTCTGCCAGTTTGGACCTGCTTCTCAGAAAAGGGAGAAAGGCCCTGCTGACTTCCTCTGTTGCTTGATATATTCCTCCCAAGCAAAGTCCCAGTGGAGGAAGCAGGTGGGAAAAAAATAAGGATAAGGGGACTTGGTGCTTTGTGATTCCCCACAGTTGGTTGAAGCTAACTGCTTCTCCCATAAAGTGCTTCAGAGGATTCCCTCTGAAGGATTCCCTTTGAAGGTTTCCTCTTGGAAACCTTTCTCTCGCAGTTTCCTTGACTTCTTCTCACAGTTTTCCTTCAGGGGAAACCTATTGAATTGAAGTGGCCAAGGAAGACTCCTTTCTCAGCCCCTGGAGGTCTGGTGTTGTGCACTCCTCACCCACCTCCTCCCTCTCTCCTTACCCCTCTACCTGGCCCTGTTGGACAGGCCACAGCAGTGTTCCTGTTTCTCACCCATGGAAAAGCACTTAACATCTATTGCCCTAGCAAACTCTGGGAGACCAACATAGTCTCAGCAAACAATTATTTAGACATTCTCTTTTTCTCAACATTTTTGAAGCTGGCTCACATCTTTACTTTCTTAGTTGGGTGTCAGGCTCAGCCTTCTGTGTCTCCCAGTGTCTAGTTAACAATTTCTGAGTGGACACTCCCAAGCAGCTTGCAGGGCTTCAAGCAGGTGACCCATTTTTTGCCCTCTGAGAGTCCTAGATCCTCCCCCAAAGAAGGGGAAACAGCAAGACAACACGTCTCTCAAAAAACAAACAACAATAGCAACAACAGCATAGATAGAGAGATAGAGATAGAGACAGATGTACATCCTCTTCAAAGCTGCTTCTGATGCGTTTATGCCTCTGATCTCACTGAAGTGTTCAAAACTTGAGAGAATTCCATTAACTCTATCAATGCAGCATTTGGAGGTGGTGAATAGGTTCACTCGTTTTGGTAATCTGACATCTATTGTACTGCAGCTTCATTTAAAACTAGTTAGAGCGTCTCATTCTAACATCCTGTTACCCCTATGTTAAGCCCAAAGCTGACATTTGACATAGAAAACCATATTCGAAAAGATGATAAAACAATGAAAAATATTTTCATTATAGTAACACAAACATATAGTTTCATGGTTTTGAGTCTATAAAACTACACAACTTCTTTTATAGCTGCAATCTAATTGTACATGTGCCTTTGTAATCTATTTTTATAAACTTGTTTCTCACAAACCTTTTGTCAAATCATGCTTGGAATTTTAATTTTGTGCATATTGTCCTGCATATTGAAGTGCCATTTATCTATCAAAGACTCTTCCAATGCTTAGGTTGGAAGAGTGGCAAATACCGGCTTATGGATTGGAGTTGCAAAAGTTAAAAGAATTGGACAAACACTCTGTTTAGGAGGTGCCAACAATTCCAGTGCCATGCTGTACTTGCCAGAGGACAGTTTCCCACGAGAGGTGGGGTAAAGAATAAGATGCATCTAAGTTTTTAAAAGGAAATTAAGAAGGAACTAGGAAGAAAGTGTTGAGATGCTGGTGGAGGGTGTGTGGGAGGCAGACCAGCAAGAGGAGACACAGGTGGATGGAACAGCTTGTGCAAAGGCAGAGGGGCTTATTTCCCGTCTATCGTAAAAGTCGTGAATATTACTTTTTTTTTTTTTTTGCAAAAGTGTCATTGGATTATTCTAAAATTAAATTAAATAATCTTTTCTAAGTATAGAGTTATATTGAAAAACTAGCTTTATTATATATTAATTGTTTTTCTTCATCTACATATAGTCTTTCCATGAAATTCTAAGAATTTATAATTTTATGCGGGGGCCAGGTCCATATTACTTAAAGTACTATTACTTTTTCATCTTTTCAAGGCTATGTTAATCAGTTTGATGAAAACAGTTCAGATTGTATATGGAACTAGCACATTGTACCCCTTGATTGCACTATTGTACACAGCTATGATTTAATAATAAAGACAATAAAAAAAGTGTGTAATAAGCTAACCTGCCTTTACAGCTTCTTTGCCAAGCAAATCTTTTCTAAATCGTTCTGATTCTAATATTCTCTTAAAGGAAGCTAGTTCTCTGTTGATATTTTGAGATTTCAGGAACATTTTTGATATTTTAAGACACTCAAAGACAAAATTGCTTCAAATATTTAGCTCAATTAATCATCGATTTCATTGCATTCTACCTGCCTTTAGCTTTAGATGAAAATCTTACACAAAAGGCTTGAAGCCAAATCCTATGGAGTGTTTGAAAATGTTTTGTTGCTGTTCTTGCTGATGTTTTGTTCAGTTTAGGTTTGTTTCTTCATACAAGCTTAAATGCTCAGAACTTCATACTCTCCTAAGTGATTTCAAAATATCTCTCTTTCTTTAAAAGTATGAGTCTATGTCTTTTGAACTGTGTAATTTGATCTATTGAGCAAAATCACCAGAAAATTGCCTACTTCGCTGCTTTACTTTATATTTGGAGGCGTTCTCATGAGCATTTGAAGATGGCTTAGGCCATCATTTTAGGCTGTGTTAGCTTTATGCAGGTTTAATTCCAAATATTTCTCTCCTTGCTCTTCAAACTGTAGAGAAAATATATACAAAATAAAACAAATAATAGAGGCCCCATTTTGAGTCAAAGTCAGGGTTCAGGGGTAGCCCCCAAATACCTGATGAATTAATGGGGTGCTTCCTTAGGAGACGATTGGCATGAGGAATCTAGGCTAAGGGGGAATGAGAAGGAGATAGTCATGTACCCCCAGGAGGTGGCACAGACAGCCTGGAGTCTTTCTTTTATAGGGAGGAGTAGAAAGGAGAATAGTTTTCACCTGGTATATGCCATGCAGTGTGTGAACCCAGATAAGGAAAGTGACAGAAAGGCTTTGGAACTTCAACATTACTGCTCTGGAGTAATTCCTGGCATAGATGTAAGTGTTGCTGAGAGATGTATAATAAGTGTCATTCCTGAAGTGGACTGCTATGCACCTTACATGATTGAGGGCTGATAGAAAGAATAAGACTATGCCATGTGGAAGCAGAGAGCACCTCAAGAAAACTCAGGTGAGGACAATTGAGGGACTCCCTAGTCTAATTGCATGAGGCCAAGAGGGACTCAAGTTCTTGGGAAACCTTATGGGTTAGCAGGGGGAAAAGAGCTATTACTGTTAATAGTATTTGTTTATTTGATTTTATTTATTTATTTTTTGAGGACGAGTCTCAAGCTGTCACCCTGGGTTGAGTGCATTGGCATCACATCCCACAGCAACCTCCAACTCCTGGGCTCAAGCGAGTCTCTTCCTTCCGCCTCCCAAGTAGCTGGGACTACAGGCACCCACCACAATGCCCAGCCATTTTTGGTTGCAGCCGTCATTGTTGTTTGGCGGGTCCAGGCTTGATTTGAACCCGCCAGCTCAGGGGTACATGGCTGGTGCCTTAGCCACTTGAGCCACAGGTGCTGAGCCAATAGTTTTTGTTTATACAAAGAGTCTAATGGCAAAAGATAAGCTACATGTAAGCACTATTTGAGTAACTGGACTATCCTGAACATTTCCCTCAGGTTCTGTAATTCTATACGATTTTGGTATTGCCTTAACATCAAAACAAACAAATAAATGACCCTAGAATATTCTGAGTGACTAGCAGCATCACACAGCAGGAAACTCATTGAACGGGACTCAGAAGGTGTTATTTATTTACTATTTATTTATAATGATTGTACAGTTCATGGGATACATGTGATAATTGAATACATTTTAAATACATGTGTTATGATCAAATGAAAGTAATTAGGATATCCATCAATTCCAACATTTATTACTTCTCTGTGTTAGGAAGATTTAAAATCTTCTCTCCTACCTGTTTTGAAATGTACCATAAATTCTTATTAATTATAGTCAACAGAAGACATTAATTTTAGCACAGAAGCTCCTTCACTCACCATGGGGTTATGTTCCCGTAAACCTCCCATAAGGTGAGAATATGATAAGGTAAAAATGCATTTAATACACTGTGAAGTGTGGGCTGCTCACACGCATGATGGCCTGGCTGACTTGGTGAGCTGCAGCTCACTGCTGCTGCCCTCATCGCCAGGGAATAGCGTACTGCACACCACTAGCCCAGTAAAAGGTCAAAATTCAGTGTTTGAAATATTGTTTCTATTGAATGCATATAGCTTTTGTACCATCGCAAAGTAAAAAAAGAAATCACACATTGAAACTTTATAAGTTGGGTCTGTCTGTGTCAGTTCTATCTCTAACTTGAGACACTCATTCTACCTGTCTGGTCTCATACGCCTTATTTGCAAAACGAAGGAGTTGGGAAATGTGGCCTATAGTAAACTATAGGCAGTTTCATGAATGACTATGAAGGGAAAATGTTTCAATAAAATACTAACAGATATAATTTAGCAGTGTATTAAAGAAAATGCATCTGGACCATGAAAGGTTTATTTTAGGCATACAGGAAATGTTCAAGGTTAGGAATTCTATACATGGAATTCATTACATAGATACTTAAAAAGCAAAAACCATAAGATCATCTTTATGAATTCTAAATTGTATTTGATACTATTTATCAACCATACTGAGAAGAGGAAACAAATTTCTGTGCACTGTAGATCCCTGTTTATCTTGATAAAAGCTAGAAATCACTCACAAATATCAATGAAGGGCCTAAAATGCATTCCTGTTATAGACAAGACTGAGATGAGAATGCCCACTGTAGTAGCTGGTCTTCAAAGACAGCATCCAATGGGCTGGACCCTGGTATCAACTCATGTAGTCATATGGAATCTGATGGGCCTGGGATGTGCTTAACAGATAGACCCAGCAGAAGTACTATGGTGCCAAGTCCAGCATTATGCCCCCAAATGAGCTTGCACAACATCCTTTGTGTGCTTGAAGCCATACATCACACAAGTTATTAAGACGTCTAACTCTGTTCTGCACAGAGTCCACCCACAAACGATCTGCAGGATGAGATGCCATGTGGCCAGAGAGGCACAGGGAAGAGTACTCAGGAGCCAGACATGTGAGTGATGAAACCAAAACATTAATAAAAACATGCTATTGTAAAACTTTCACATTTTGGCAACTACTCTGGAGGCTTGTTAGCTACAGTAATTCAATCATGGCACATGTACAAAACTAGATATATAAATGTCACCTAATTAAGAACCCAGGCACAATCTCAAGGACCTAAGGAAATCTAGTGTATATATATATATGTGTGTGTATATGTGTGTGTGTATGTAAATGAATATGGAATATAACTTGTGTACTAAAATTATGTATACACACATATTCCATATTCATTTACATATTTAGGTATATACATATACTTAAAGGAGAACCAAATTGGTGCATCTTGCATACCACTAAAATTGCTTGGACAATTGACATTCAGATGGAGAAAAAGAAAGTGTATCCCATCACAAACAAAAACAAATTACAAATGGATAAAATATTTTTATTTAAACAATTGAACTATTAACTAGAGGAAAACACAGGCAAATACTTTTTTATAATCTTGGTGTGAGAAAGTAATTATTACTAATTTAAAAACTCAGAAATCATAAACAAAATTATATGGTGCAATTGACTAAATAAAAATAGACATGGAAACTTTGATATGGCAAAATCATACTACAAACAAAATTAAATGGCAAACCCCTGTTTGAAATGATTTGCAACCTACCTGACAGATAAATTAATAAAATCTTTACTATATAACACTCATAAATCATTGTGCAAATGACAGAAAAAAGGAGAAAAAGCTATGAAGAGGCATAGCTTTTTCATAGATGCTAAATAAAAATATATAGTAAATCATTAATAATTTGAAATGGAAATTAAAAATGAGATTTTAACTATGCATTAATGCCAAACATCTTGAAGAATGAGAGCATTTGTTTTAAGAAATTATTACTCTCAAATTGTTCTCTGGGGTTCAAACTTTAACATTTCAAATGAAGAATAACCCACATAGTGAACAGCACTTAAAATCTAAATGCCCACCTTCATAAAGTATCATCAAACAAACATCTGTGTCCAAGGGCATGAAATAAAACATTACCAGTGTCTCCAAAGCCCACTTTGTAGCTCCCAGTTACTGTCTCTCTCTCTCTCCCTGGGGTAATTAATTTCCACCCCTATAGTTTGGTTTTACTCCTCTTTGAGCTTTATATAAGTGGAATCATTCTTTGACATCTGCCTTGTTTTGTTCAACATTACATAAGATTTATCCTTGCTGTTGCATGTAACTACTATTCTAATGTGTTTGTTATTGAATAAGATTTCACCGTACAAATGTGAAGCCATTCTAGTCTGGACGCGTGAGGGGTTGCTATTTTTAGACCACCATGGGTAACGTCTCTGTGAACATTTTTGTTTGCGTGTCTGTGTACAGGTACAAGCAATTCTGTCCAGTTTATATGGAGGACTGAACATGCTTCCTAATAGGAAATGTCTATGTTCGACTTCGATAGATAATGCCAGACTCTTTTCCAAAGTTGTACCAATTGACATTTCTGCCAACAATGCATAAGTGGTCAAGTTGGTCCACAATATTATCAACACTGGATAGTATCAGTCTTCTTAACTTTAGCCATTCTAATACATGCATAGCATTAGTTTTCGTTTTTCTCACTAGTGAAATCTAGCACCATTTCTTGAAAAAACTTACAACTCCCTGTTCAAGTATAGCAAGTCCTTGAGTAATGTTATAACACTAGAAGTGTTAAAGAGAAAATAAATCGGCTCCCAGCCGGGGCCACTGTTAATGTGGAGTTTGTACATTCTCTTCACATTTGTGTGTGTTTGCTCCAGGTACTCTGGTTTCTTCCCCCATTGCAATGAGGAATGACAAGTCTAAAGCATCCCAGTGTGAGTCGGTGTGGGTGTGTGCTTGAGTGTGCATGAGTGTGCCCTGTGATGCGATGGGGCCCTGTCCAGGGCACAGTCCCACCTTGCACCCTCCCTGGCTTGTCACAAAAACATCATCAAACAGCTAAATAAAGACCCTGAACTGGAATGAGTGGGTAAACACTTATCTTAATTGTTTTTATTAGTGTTTCTTAAATGTATATGTATAGGTCCCATTTATTTCAATATTTCCTATAATAGTACTTTGGTCTTTATTTAGAGTTGGAAGTTGTTTCTATAAGTAGAAATACACCAGGACTTTCACTTTTGTTTCTATCAGTTAACCTATGGCAAAATGCTTGTGCTATATGTTGTTTCACTTTAAGTTGCAGATTCTAAGACCCTGTCGAAGATGTTAACTGAGGATTTCCCATGCCTTGTCCATCTTGTATTGTCTGTTTTTTCTACTGAGTTGTAAGTAGTTCTTTAAATATTCTATGTGTGAGTCCTTTGTCTTGAAGGTATTACTAATTTATTCTCCCCTTCTGTGGTTCTTTTTCTATTTTTATCATTAGAACTCTACATGAAAGATTTTACTAATTTTAGCATAACAAAAATTATCAGTATTTTCTCCTATCCTTCACGCATTTTGTAACCTGTTTCAGAACTTTTCCTGTCCCAGATCATGAAGACAGTCTACATTATCCTTTAAAACTGAGCTCTCCAACACAGTAGCAACTAGCCACATGTAACTTCAAGTAACCACTTGAAGCTAAATTAATTGAAATACAGTAAAATGAAAAGTTCAGCTCATACTAGCCATGTTTTTAAGGGCTCACTAGCTACAGGTAGAGAATATTTCTATCACTGAAGAAAATTCCACTGGTCAGATAAAATAATTTGTAGAACAATTTGTAGAGTGGAATTCTTTTTTAAAAGAAAATCAAGCAAATAAGTATTAAAACAACACTGTCTGCATGTGTCCGAATTTGTATAAGTATATGAAAGTCTATAAATAAGTGTGTCAAATAACAAATTAAAAGGTCTATGCAATATTTGTGTAAATGAGGGTTAAAAATCTAGGGTTAGTGAGGGTTAAAAATCTAGGTACCTGTGTTTATGAGAAATAAGTTAGAAATGTTCTTAATGGACAAAAAATGTAAAATGAAGTAATTTTTTTATTTTAATTACAAATATCAGTTTGAGGGCTGTTGTACACAATTGCCCTGGTGCGTGTTGCCCAAGTCCAAGAGTATCATTCATACAGGTAACAGGGGCTATGCAGTTCTGTCAACAAAAAATCACATGTATACAAAGAAATGTCTTTTTTAGTTCTATTTCTAAGGTAGCCTGCAAACCAGTCCCTCAGTACATTTATACAACAATCTGAGACTCAGATTTGGTGTGAAATGTCATTTTCCACTAAAAAGAAATACAGATCTTGGAGAGTAGCTGACTCCACACCTCAGGACTTGAAAAAGTCAGCTTCAGAGTAGAACATCTTGATTTTGCCAGAGGATGAGGATTCTATCAGAAAATTCCTGAGTATTACTTTTAGGGGAAGGCATATACTAACTTGTGGCAAATCCATCATTTAAAAGATCGGAACTTACAGGTAAGCTCTGATTATAAAAAGACCCTACTAGGAGCCATGTAGGTAGATCCTTGAAGACACAACCAAATCTTATACCATGACTAATGTTCAGAACATTGATAAGAACCTATAATCTTAGCAGGTTTTGTGAGATGACATTTTCTTTTGAATCTGGAAAGATAATTATAACCCTAGGGAGTTAGGAAAAGGTGAAGAAATAGATCAAAAGCATAATATCATTATGTTGTATTCGGGGAGTAAAAAGAGCAAAAACAAATTTTGAAATCATGCTGATACTCTGTGAATGTTGTCTGTTTTCATGGTGATTAAATAATTAAAATCTGTTGACTAGTTTATTGAAATGCTTTAGAGAATTCAGTTAATTAGATTGTAAATCAAGTTTTAAATATTTAAGAGGATTCATAAAATGTATCAAAGTTTATCTATTTGGAATATATAAACGTTTAGAAACATTTTGTTAAGTAGATTTACAGATTTTAATAAACCTACTGTTAAATAGAGAAGTATAGAGTATCCTTCATTTTGGGGTTTTCATTTGTAAAACAAAAGCTTACTTTTGACACAACAATAGATATAATTAAGGCATATTTCAAGAGAATCTCTTTGTAGTGATGGTACAGTTTTACCTGATAATGTGAGTAGTTACTTGGTTCTACACATAGATTATATCCTCCCAAAATATAAATAAATGAATAATTTTAAAGGAGAGCATGTAAAAATTGGAAAAGTGCAAACCAGAAATGTACCTAAGTATTGTCCTGATGCCAGTGACTGATTTGGTACAGTTTTACCTGATAATGTGAGTAGTTACTTAGTTCTACACATAGATTATATCCTCCCAAAATATAAATAAATGAATAATTTTAAAGGAGAGCATTGTAAAAACTGGAAAAGTGCAAACCAGAAGTGTACCTAAGTATTGTCCTGATGCCAGTGACTGATTTGACATGGACGGTAGTTACAGCCCTTGCAGGAAGCTGGGGGGAAAGTACATCAAAACACTGTCCTATTTTTGAAACTTTTTTGAATCTTAAACTATTTTCAAATAAAAACAAGTGTTATAAAAATAGATATGGATATTAGGACAGACCAGGCATAGGCTACTGCAGTGGTGCAGGCAGGTGAGTGATCCAGGGTCAGTGTCCCGGGATCCCTCTGTCTCACTTGGATACTGTGCCCAGGAGCTCGGCTATAGGCATGATATGTGGGGTACATCTTGCTGAGCCTACTCAGCCAGCTTTGTTATTGTTTTATTGCGGTTAATACTCTTGTATTTAATGCAACAGGAAAGAGCTATATGCATAAACACTAGGAAAACAGTCATATGCAAGTATATACAGTAGTTGTTTGGATGGTACCTCCTTAAAGATTAATCTTCAGCCATTCCTCTAGATCATATCTCCCCAAGCAAAAGCTTTTTGGCTATTAAAAGTAACACTGTCCCATTGATAATAAAAGCAACCATTACCTCTTAGAAAAGAAACAAATCTCCTTACAATGCCTCAAGGACTTGTAAAATCTGCCTGTTGTTGACACTTAGAATCTCATCCTGTGCACACTCCCTCAGCCTCACGCTTCTTAGCTACATTGGCCCTTTCGCTGTTTTTAGAATCCATTCAATGTTCCCTGCCTGAAGGGCTTTGCATCCCCTTGGTCCTGCAGTCACAGGCCATCTACAGTGACCTCACTTGCCACTCTCTCACATGAGCTGGTATTATATTATTATTTCTTTATTTTTTTTTTGTTTCCTACTCTTAATCTACAGAAGAATCTACACATAATTGGTGCTCAGTGAGTATTTTCTGAATATATGAATGAATGAAAGGCCCTATTAATGGTGCCTATTCTAGGGAGTATGAGTGAGGGTGAGAAGACTTATATTCTACTTCTTACACTTTAGCACAATTTGATAGCCTTATACCAAGCAGAAGCTAATTTTGCAGCCAAGTTTAAAAATAAACATATACACCTTACATTTGCGATAGATAACTACAAAGGTAATTTCCAGCTTCAGCATTCTATGATTATAGGTTTTCAAAATTATTCTCTTAAGATACAAGGAAGAGAGCACGGCACAGCTTAACACTAAATGCTAAGGTATTAAAAAGACAGAATCTAGGGATTCCCTTTCTTAATTATGAGTTAATGCTAAAACATGCATCAATGTCCAAGAGCCTGTCCAGATATCCCTTAATATACAGATTAGTGTGTAGCACCTGTGTTCTCACCCTTAATTCCTGCAAAGATTAGGTCAAGAGTCTCAATTCTGTCTAGCCACCGTCATGCTTTGGAGAAAAAAGAGGAAATAGGATTTTGGAGGGTGGAAGTGGGTATTGAGGCTGTGTGATGAATGTTTGCACATGGATCCTCCCCTTCTCCATCTGGTCTCAGCATATGAAAACGCAAAATATCTACTCCTGTGTCTTGGCCTTGGCTTTTAGGGTAATTACTATTAACTTTGAACAATTTAAGATAAGGGTTCAAAGGGAATGTTATTAACTTTTTGGTATGCCTTTCCCTTTTCCATAAAGTATTTAGGAAGCCTTCAAAGATACAGAAAATATGCCAAGATGAGATAAAAGCTGAAGAAAGAGAAAGGGCCGGGACAGGGCATAGCATGAAATGGAACCGGAAATTAGGGTAGAACAAAACTGCCTGTCCAATACCTGTGTTCTTGTAAACAGGGTGCCAACATTGGCATAACCTTTCTCAAATTCTATTATAGAAAGCAACCCTCAATGGATTACACTGTAATATTTCTAACATAAAGCAAAGCAAATCAGTTGTTTTGTCAGACCTATTCCTGATAGAAAATCAGAAAGGAATTTCTCCTGAAAGCCTCCGAAAAGAGAATGTTATTTTTAATATCATTCTCTTGGGGATGTTTAATCTCATTTGCTTTTAATAGGGGACAGTAGCATATCCAAGATGCAATTAGGTTAAAAAATCCTACAGAGATAGAGATGTTGATGGGTATGAAGGACAATTTAAAATAAATACATGTGCCTTTAAAATAACCACATACATTATCTCCCTTCAGTCATTCCAGGATGGGAATTGGCAGGCATACTTCCTTTTTTTTTTTGGTACCAAATTAGAATCTGCCCCTACGACTGAAGGAAACTGAGCAGTGGAGACTGGTAGTTAAAACCCAGCAAGAATCATTTATTTCTGCCTCACTGGTCAGACATATTTTGGGCTTATGAGTCAGCACAGCATGAGAGGAGTGTTTGGGCTAGACTTTATATCAGAAATTACATAAATTTTTCAGAGTGATGAAAGCTTTTCCTAGTTATTTAGGGCTTCATAGGAGCAACGTTGAGGAAGTAGGGGAACTGAACTTACCTTTGTGACTGAGACAGCAGTGATTGGGCAACCTCTCTGTTCTAGCTCCCCCTGGAATGCCCTCTGCACTTTATAATATCACTGTCTTAAGCCTAAGTTTCTCAAATTGGCCAGAACCCAGGTGTGGTTAACTCTGAAATATCTGATCTCATCCTGTCACAGCATTTTTCCACATCAGATCAGATGCTCAGGGCATTTTCTGGCTGAGAGAAGGTTAATCAACTAAGTGCCCTCTACGGGCTTGGTATACGTGTGTTTCTTAACGACGAGATGGCAAAGATCAAGAGGTATTTTCTGATGCACAGAAAGCACACAATCTAGTGACAAAGACATGTGTGGATGCCACTCCCACAGTGCAAATTAGAATGTGATCACTGCAGGACAAGCACAGGGACTGGGAGGCATGGAAGAGAGTGAATTTTTAGAAAAGGCTCTCGTACTTTTTTTTTATTGAGGAATCTAGCAGTTAGCAGACACTCAACATGTGCTAGGTGGATGAATGAATAGATGAGGCATGAATTGTGCGAGAAAGAGTAGGATATGAAGATGCAGAGATGGAGAGAAAACACATTTGTGGAGAATCCCACATAGAGGGATGAACACGCATCGTGAGTAACAGTTGGCTGAATCTGGTTAAAGACAATGGCATGCAGCCAGGTGTGGGGGCACCAAGGCAATGGCTGTGAGATTGCTTAAGTGCAGCAGCTCAAGACCAGTCTGAGTGACACAATGAGACCCCATCTTCAAAATAAACAAGTAAATGAAAATAAATTTTAAAGTTCATAAGACAGTGGCCTAGGATATTGTCAAAACCCGGGAGAACTTGTTAATTTTCAAAGAAATGCCTAGAATTTAAGAGCCTACAAAATGGGTTTGGGAGCACACACAAGCCCTCAGAAAATAAAAGCAGACAAATGCTGTTATAAGATTGAGGTTGATTAATATAAGCAATATCAATATAACGTCGTAATATATGACATGATGTGATGATGTAACATCAAGCCAGGGTTTTCTACTAGGCCTGCCATTTTATGGCCCCTACCTTTTGTAGGCACAGGATATGTTGTATCATCAGGGAACTGGCCACCAAAATAGGGATAATGGAGGAGAGTTCAACAGAAAACTATGTTCAAAATTGTGTGTAGGGTTAGAGAAAACCAATAAGAGATATGGTGGCCCCTGGGGCTATTAACACTGAGGAACCATTGCTACTCTTAGAGCTTGCTAGGCAGGGGGATGGAGTGGTTTGAAGGAGCTGTGGTTGTAGGTGAGGCAGAAAGATCCATGGCCTTCCATGGAAGAGCACACCACTGCCAACCGTGCCCCAGGACGGAGCCAAGGAAATAAATCCCCCCTCATCCTTCTTGCCTCCCTGTTTTCTACTGATATCTCCTCCTATAGGTTAAGGAGACCCGGGGGTGGTTCTTACAGGGTAGCTTCATGGAGCACAGCACAGGGCAAAGGAGGAGGTCAAGATCATCTGGCTTATGGAATTTTGAAGGGGCTCATTGTATTCACTTCCTGCTCTGATTAGCATGGCATTACACCGGTGAATGTACAGATACCTCAGTAGAGTTTAAAAGGGTAAACTGCCCCTCAGTTAAATAGACTAGGATTCCTATAACATAGAATTATCTCCAATCTTTAGGCAATGTAATCTCCATCTTAAACACTCCTATCTCCTAAACAATCAGGGTTATTAATTATTTTTTCAGGCATTGGTGAGTTAGGTACTTACAATATCACTAAGTAGGTAGTGAAAGTGCAGCCTCTAATAAAACTCTGAGAAAAACAGTTTCATGTTCCCGAGGACAGTGTTATAGGCCAGATGTGGGAAAGTGTATTTTGTGTTATAAGAACATTTTGGTAGAAAAATAAAAGGAGTGTCGGAGGGTGGTTAAGACTCTGAGAAAGTGTTACTCATCTCAGAGACCTTGAACTAAGATTTGAAGGGAGAGTTAGGCGGATAAAAAAAAATGCCTTCACCCTCAGAGAAATTCACCCTAGTTTTGTTTGGGTATCAGTATATTAAGAGAATATTCCCTAAAAACCTTCCTATGCAAGAAATGTCCTGATTGTCTTCAAAATAAATAAAATCTGACTTCGAGCTTCTGAGACGCTGAGCTAACAGAACATAAAATATCCTCCCTTATTGCTGTACATTCTTGCTACCCCCAAAGAGCACATCCTGGGTTTTAGTCCTTCTTAGAGACCACAGCCAGCCCTCCCCGTAGGGCTGCCATGGAAGGAAACACACACCCAGTATCTGGGGAGAACCCAGGCTTCCATTCTCTTTCACGTACCAGGAATCTCAATCTCTATTCTTCTTAATAGGTCAGTGTATGTGTATATATATATGTGTGTGCATACATATATATATATATATTTTAGACTGAGTCTCAAGCTATTGCCCTGGGTAGAGTGCTGTGGTGTTACAGCTCACAGCAACCTGAAACTCTTGGGCTTAAGCGATTCTCCTGCCTCAGACTTCCAAGTAGCTGCGACTACAGACACCCACCACAACCCCCGGCTATTTTTTATTGTTGTTGTTGCAGTTGTCATTGTAGTTTAGCTGGCCAAGGCTGAACCCTCCAGCCTCAGTGTATGTGGCTGGCCACCAACCCACTGAGCTACAGGTGCCGCCCAAGTTTAGATTGTCATAAAGACTAGGAAGAGAGGTTGCCTGCCAGTAACTGGGATGTGGAGTCCTGCTAAATGGTCCAGAGCCTGGTGAAAATTAACATACCATAGAAAACAAGACAAAATATTTCTCATCCTTTCCAAATCACTCAAAGTGGAAAAGAACAAACCCCAACTAACATCTATTATACAAAAGTTATAATACCATGGTCGGCTTCTTCAAAGCCCTGCACTGTGATGAGTCCTGGAGTGACAGTTCTCTTTAGCTGTATGAGGCTGACCTAGGAGGCATTGTCTGACCCTTGTGGCTCTGAAGAGGACACAGATTTGCTCAAATGAGCTTCCTGCCAACGAGACAGCAGCCAGTCCTCAGCTACAATAGCGGGAACAGATGTCACGATGGAGGGAGCTCCTGCAGCTGTCCAGCAGGGGGCAGCAGAGGCGGAACACACAACGTCAAGGACCAATTCAGTTTAGCGTGGGAGGCATGGAAGGACGACATTGTTCCAAGCAGCATAGGCAGCTATCAAACAAGGGACAGACTAGTACATTACAGAATTAAGAGGCGTTGCTATTCAGGTTCTCTGGGAAGCAAACTCTGAGACAGATTTTGGTACAGGGGACTTGTTGGGGAGTACTCCATAAGGGAACCACCATAGAGAGAACACAACACAAAAGCGTGATTGAGGGGAAGAAAAAAATAGACTGTAAGTTATAGCAGAGGCCTTAGCCGACCTCCTGAGAGGCTTTGTGCTGAGAAGGCTCTGTAGAAAGATCTCAAACTGAGGCCAGGAATCTAGGCCTTTGCAGGTCCTAAATGATCATTCATAGGGTGAGGCTTCTCTTGGAGAAGGGACATGATCTTGGGAGAGGAAGTTCCCTCTGGCTAAAGGCAATGCCTGGGGAAGACATCATCTATGAGCCCTTGGCAGGCAGCACTAGCAGGAGCTTGGGGAACTACTGGCCCCATCCTGAAGGAGAGGGTCTGCACAGTGGGGCAGAAAGGACGGTATATTCCCTAGGATGACTAGACAATGCCGTGGGAACAAAGTCCCCAAATCTTGTAACATCATAAGATTTCTTTTTTGTGTTCGCCACCATCTTTTGAGGGCTGTGCAGTTATTTCTGATAACATAGGAGTACAGACTCCTTCAATCTTCCAAACCTGCAGTAAAAGGGAAGAGAGAGAAGAAAGGATCACACAAAGGGCTGCAGGGTGCAGTGTGATGTTGTGCACTTAGCTGCCATTTGCTTTCTGCTGATGAGATGCTGTCATGTGGACAGCTTAATTGCAGGAGAAACTGGGAAATGTAGTCCCCCCCACACTCAGAGTGAGGAGCTGGGGTTGGAGAGCACCCAGGCAGCCTCGGGTTCATGGGTGATCAATCACGAGCGTCTGCATAGAGCAGGACACAATTTCTAGCAGCCAGTATTAAATAGAACAACTCAGCACTTTTCATTTGTTTACAAAAATGAATATTTTAAAAATCTTTCAGATTCGTTTTTTTCTCTGGCAACACTGAGTTGTTCTAAAGTGATAGAAGTCTTCATAAAAATTAAAAAATCATCAAGCATATGGTGCAAACTGTTTATTGAAACTAGCAAAGCAATGTTTTTAAAGCTATCACCAATGCTTCCTCCCTGGATGGTAGTTTGGTGTTTTTGTGCAAAACCTCTGTCAAAGCTAGAAGAACAGGGAGCCAGGAGATGTGCTGGGGAGTGGTCTGAGGAGATGAGGGGAAGATTGTCCTCATACCCACAGGTCTTCCCAAGAATCTGAACATTATTCCTAAGGTAAGTGGTAGTATCTATGGGTTTAAGAAGGATAGTAACCTACCACCTCCTATCTAAAATGTGAACCTCTGGTAAATACACAAAACATGTCATTATCTGGACAAACACATAATCACAATGCATGCCAGAAATTTATTTGTAGCTGAAATTAAGATATCAGGTATGTTGCTATCTATAACAATTCAACTTAATCAAAGGAAAATTTCTTTTTCCATAACCCTCATACTTGAGCTGCTTCTAGAATTATATTTAATCAAATGAAGCCACCTGCTTGCAAGAGAGAACCTCCAAAGCGTCTGCCTTACATACAGTCATCCTAACTCCCTTTTCTCCCACCAGTGGGTAGAGCTGGATGTCTAGCCCAGTTTCAGGATAGCCTTTGAGGACCCCTTATCCTACTGTAAACAAGACTGCAGAGCTCTTCCAACAGCAGCTTGCTGGTGCAAGAGAGGCACAGGTGTGCCCCAGCAGGAGGCAGCAATGGTTCCTGAGTCATGACCGAGCAACATCCTGGGTGATTGGCTTCTTCCTGGGGGTCGGACTGAGCTGAAAACAAACCTCTGACAGTTAGGCTTTGCATAACTTCCCTCTCCTGACTCCCAGTCCTGAAGCATTCTAATTGGGGACAGCACTTCATTGCTGTTAGTTCCTTATTTTTCTGCAGGTTACATCTGCCTAAGAGCGGGGGCTCCACCTTATACATTGTCATGACATCATATTTGGCAGAGTCCTTTGCCCTTTGCCAGGGATCAATAACAATTTGTTCTGCTAGAGGAGAGGGCCCCAGGCTCGCCCAGCAAATGTTTGTAGGACCCCGCTGAATGGATCACTTAACGTTTTTGACAGCTTCCTCATCCAACAGTTGAAGAGGCTGGATGTTTTCTAGACGCCTCTAGCTCAAATTCATGAATCCAGCAATTTAGGTTTTTAGGGTGATCATGATGCATGGCTGTGTCTGGAGTAACGAAGATGTGTTTTCGAATCCCAACCAGCAAGTTATTTTATCTCCCTGAGGGAAAGCAATTTCAATCTCCCAACTTTGTGTTAAGGAACAGAAGATACACAGGTGAAGATTCCAGCACTCAGCAGGCCAGGCACGCAAATGGCACAGGCGTAATGTGTCATTTGGGAGTAATGGGAGTAATGCTGGAGTAGTCCCGGAAGTCTGTGAGACTGGAAGGTCTAGAGGGGAAGATGATGCTAGTGAGAGGAACTTCTGCCTTTGGGGTACCTCCTGTGGCCAAGGCCTGGGGTCAACCTAGGGGTTAAAAGATACAGAAGTTTGTTGAGAAAGCAGACGAATGGAAATGGTAGAATCAATTATGATGAAAACACAGCAGATCCCTTCTTATTTGGGGTGCTCATTTTCTGAAAGTAAAAGAGAAATATAGGACTGTTATGGAGAGGAAAGCCAGGAAAAATTACACTTTTAGGGGTGTTTGAATAAGACTTTGTAAAGTCTGCTCTGGCCTAGACCTGCCCCATTCATGAAGCTGCATGAGCTGGTTTGTGCCTGTGTGCGTGCAAGTGTGCGTCTACATGTGGACATACATCCTTGCCCCTTTCCAGCACACATTCCCGGGCTTTGCAGGCGTGCTCAGAAACTCAGACAGCAACAGCATCAGCATCTGTCTTCTTTTCACACCAAGAGCAGCAAAGCACATTGATGTAATAAGCAAACATATCCCTCAATCACTCTGGATGAAGGGTTCATGCCAGATAACTATATTTCTAAAATTGGGAACTCCGTATGCTTCTTCCAAGAGATGCTGGTAGAGGGTTTTCTTGATCACAAATACAGGATGAAATAAGTACAGCTGGTAGTAAAGGGTGAGTTTTCCCAGCAAGGGACCCCCTAAATGGCAGCTGCCTGCCAGAAAAAGGCATGTGAGGTGCTGAGCCAATGTGACTATTTGTACCCTCCTTTGCTCCTTTGTCTGGCATAGCTCTGGAATATTGAAAGGCAGCAGGTCACATATGGTTTCCACATGCAGAGAGGTTGAATGCAGGAACACACATTGGGCCTGAACAGATGAGGATTATATGTGGGGTCTTGGGAAATGGCCATCCTTCCTTACTCTCCACCTCTGTAGAATGGGAAAGTCTGTGCATCTCGTGCTTTGGAAAGTGGATACTATTTCCAAGGCATAATTTGTTTTATCTGTTTGGCTTTGCTGCCTCTGGTTTCCTTTTTTCTATTTTCCACATTCATGCAGTAAATGAATGGGCTTCATAGGCTCAGACGAGGCAAATGACAGGGCTGAAAGCAGAGGTCACAGGCAGGACGTTCTTGTATTTTCTTCATGAATAGTCTGAGAAGTTTTGAAAGAAATAAAGGGATGAAGGGATTTGGTGGCAGAGGCAAGGTGAGGGTGACCTAGAGAGGCAGAGGGAGAATGGGGCTCACTTGTGCCCCTTCTCAGTCCACAAAGACCAGGGCAGCAGCAGGAGGACAGGGGGATGCCGGCAGCCTGGAGCCACAGCCCCGGGAAAGAAAGGTTTATGGGGTGTCTTGGCATATAGGACCACAGGTGATGTGATGTCAGGGCCCAAACAAACAGGAATAATGAATATTCCCTTGTAGCCCAGGTGTGCCCAGGGCCAAACACAAGATGTCCCTACCGACCACCTCACCACTCATGGTACATTAATCCCATAATGCACCAGGTTGTCTCTTGTTTAACCATGGTTTAACCAGTGGATGATGAAGGTCTAGTTTCACAATAGGACTGGGATGAGGATGATCCTAGGATAAAAATGAGTATGGCTTCTAAATATATATATATATATAGCATACCTGCATTTATGAGCTAGACTTCCTACTTACTATATGAGGATGCTGAACATTTTCCAGGTTAGCTGTTTGCAGATTAGTCTTTGTCGCTTGTTTGAAGGCTGCTCTAGGAAACTCCGAGGCTGCTCCTCAGCTCTGCAGAGAGGACCCCCATCAGGGGTCTGGGAATTGTGCTGGGACTGAAAGCTCTGCAAGCTCTCTTCCAGCGCGCAATGTTCCATTTCTTCCCTGCCATGCAGTGTTTGCTTTTTTTCAGGAAATTATTGCATCCTGAAGGTGCATTAAATCTCCATTTGGCATTATCTTGTCTAATTTCTGTTGCTTCCTCTTTTGGCTTTGTATCTTTGGTCCCTGTGATACAGGGCAGTGCAAGAGTGCTGGGTGCGCTGGAATCAGTGACAGGGAATTGCTGTCTCTCGGAGACAGGGCATGGGAAACCAACCTTCTGTATCTAGCCTTCTCCTCTTCCTGCCTCCTTCTCTCCTTCCCTCCCTTCTTTCTTCTTCTATCCTTTCTTCTCTCCATTTCTTCATACTTTCCCTATTACTTCTTTATAGTTTATTGAGTGTGTGTAATAGATCATATTCTATGTTCACTGCTGACAATCCCATGAGGAGCAAGGTGGGCATGGTTTGTACTTATTGGAGTCTTTATTTGAATGGAGAAATGTAGGTAATGTGAACAGACAACTACACTCTTCTGTCAGGAGTGTTCATACCTAGTGCCTAATGCTAAGAATCTCATAGGAGCCGGCCAGGGTCAGTGGTTCATGCCTGTAATCCTAGCACTCTAGTAGGTCAAGAGAGAGAAAAAGATTGCTTGAGTTCAAAATTCAAGACCAGCAAGAGTGAGATACTATCTCTAGTAAACATAGAAAAACTAGCCAGTGGTCATGATGGGTGCCTATAGGGCCAGCTACTTGGGAGGCTGAAGCAGGAGGATCACTTGAGCCTAAAGAGTTTGAGCTATTACACTATGACACTCCTCTACCCAGGAATACATAGTGAGGTCTCAAAAAAAAAAAAAAATAAGAAAGAAAGACTCTCATAAGAGGGGCAGCAAATTTGTTCATGGGAGGTAGGAATCAGAATAGTTTTTGTAGAGGAAATATTTACTAAAGAAATATTAATAATGTATATGCAATATGAGGTAGGAAAGGAGTATTAGGAGAAAGGTAATAGCAAAGCTGAAGAGAGAGGAGTGTTAGAGGGATTGTGTTTTTTTAAAAAATATATATTTAGCAAACCTGTACAGCTTACTATACCAAACCCTTTTCAGTAGACACTATGATTACCTGCATTTGAAAGATAGGGAAATCAAGGCAGATGGAAGTTAAGAACCATGCCCAAGAGGTTCAGGATGGCTTTCTCTGTGTTAAGGTGATTGCCTAAACCATGACTTCACAGGCAATATTGGGTCTGGAGAGCCAGAATCCTGAATAGCAGGCGTCTAAAGACAGGTTAACAGACTGACTACCAAGATGGCACCTCCATCCTCAGAGGACAGAGATGCTCTGGCCCAGATGGTTGGCTCTGCTCTGTCCTCAGGTCCTATGTCCAAGTTAAGCCAATTCCCTTTAAAAATTCCTTTTGCTCCAAGCATTTCTCAGTCCCTTGTTACTTTATCTGTCAACCATTTGCTGAGCAAGGCTTTTTCACTGAGAGTCCCACTTCTACCAACATTATCATATATTTTGAGTGAAAAATTCCAAAATATAGCCCTTAATAAGTTATAGCTGCATCATGATTTTCTCATAAATTAACTGAGTAAAGTACATTGTTGGGAAAATAACCAACTCAAAAATAATTTGCTTTATGTCTGGTAGTTATTGCTTCCATCCAACAGTTACCAACTTCCTCTTGTTACTTCCTCTTTATACTTTTAGCTCCACTCCCTGCTCTTTTATTTGTCTTATTGTTGCTATTCTCTTGTTCTGCAACTTATTTATCTGGCCCATTTTATATAATTTGATAAGATGAGGAGATATATAAGAATTAAATCCTGCAATACTGCCAGGTGTGGTGGCTCGCTCCTGTAATCCCAACACTGTGGGAGGCTGAGGAGGGAGAATTTCTTGAGCTCAGGAGTTCCAGACTTGCCTGAGTGAGAGTGAGACCCCAACTCATAAGAAAAGGAAAAACCTGCAGGTTCCATGACAAACTCCTGTAATCCCAGAAGCTTCCGGAGGTTGAGGCAGCAGGATGCCCACAGTCCGAGTCTGAGGTTGCAGTGAGCTATGACGCCATTGCACTCTGCTCAGGGGATAGGGTAGGACTCTGTCTCAAAAAAAAGAAAAGAAAAGAAAAGAAAATCCTTCAACATTTACGTAACTTGAATTTTAGGACATATATCCTTTTTGGAATTTTGCCAGTAAAACACTTGTAAGGAGGATCATGCCTAGCAAAGTTTTCACAGAGCCAAGTTATACTATGCAATTGTTACTCATTTCAGCTATTTAAAAGAGGGAATTTGGTTTAGAATGACCCCAGAACTACTCTGGAGTCTCACAGTGCAGCTGAAAAGTATAGGTCACAGATGTCCTTTGATATGATAATAAGCATCCATTCATTTATTCATTCATTCTTTGACCCAGCATTATTAAGTGCCACCACTAAGCCAGTCCTGAAGTGTGCTTGCTCTGTCCTTACTCCTCTAATAGGTACACAACACTTAAGCTGTGAAATAAATATCTGTGTGAAGTGCTGTCTGTGACTGTTGGCAATTTTTTTTTTCAGAGAAGGCTGGCCCTTGAGAGAGAAGAAAATGTGGCAAAAGATTCCAAGCAAGGGAAACATGAAAAATAATGGAGGTACAGGAGGGAAGTATTAGGTTGTTGAATACTTAGAAACACTGGTGGCCACCTTCTGAGATGTCCCCAATGATCCTGTTCTTCAATAATTCACGCCCTCATGTAGTCATCTCCAACACTGAAGCAAGTCTGGTCTGAGTGACCAATGGAATACTGTAGAGGTGATGACATGTGATTGACAACTATGAAAATACAAGAAATTGTTTATTCCAAGGTGGTCTTTTGGGCTGTCCACTCCAGCAGAAGTCAGTTGCAGTGTTTGTGACAAGTAGTTTTACATTTTATGTTTCAACTTGACTGGGCTATGGGTTGCCCAGATTAAAGGTAATTTATAGGTGCATTCTGAATGAGATGAATAGTGACACAATGGACCAAGTTAAGCAGATTGCCATCTGCAGTGTGGGTGAGTTTTATCCAATTTGTTGAGGGCCTGGATAGAACAAAAGGCAGAGAAGGGAGGCATTTCTTCCTTTCCTGCTTTCCTGTTTGAGCTGGAATACTGGTTCCCTTTGGACTTGGATTTACACCATCTGCTGTCCTGTTTCTCAGGCCTTTGGATTGAAACTATGTCTCTACCTTGGGAGCCTTGTAGTACAGACAACTGATGCTGCCATGCTGTAGCATACATATTACATGATGGGTGGTCTCCTGGGCAAACCTCTGCAGAAATTTTTCATTAATTTAGAAAGGATCATTTTGTTTCTGAAGTTTTTATTCTATTTTCATAATAGAACAGGAAACCAAGGAAAAAGTTTGGGTTTTGTGGCAGGTAGTCACTGTGTTAAACTAATAAGCAACACTGGGCAGGTTAAATTAAAACAGCACTGGCATGCCTTTGGAGAAGCTGAATTCCTATTCCACACATTGCTCCCACCTTTGTCATTTGGCTCATTGAATCTTCTGACCCTGGGATGTCTCATCTCTTCCTGTTTGCCTGACCAGTTCCTGTTCATATGTGAGACTTGGCCTCGCCATCTCCTGATAAATTTTGAAAGCTTTCCTGACCTCCTCTGGGTTGTATTAGAGACATTCCTTGGGAATGCCCACAGAACTCTGTGAGCATATTTCTGTTACTGTACATTGTCTTATACTACATGTAAACTATATGAAACTCTCTTTATCATAAGACAGTGCATCTCTATGTAGCAATTTCCAATACACAGTTAAACAACAACAAGAAAATGTGTTCCTATGAATAAATGAAAGAATGAATGAATAGATAACTTTTGTTGAATACTACCACTTGATCCTTTTCATCAAATTTGTAGGAAGTCCTGCCCACTGAATAGATCACTGTCCTGCGGCAATGGTGAAATGATCTGTTCCTGGACACCTCCGATTAGAAATTACAAAAGAAGGCTCAGCGCCTGTGACTCAATGGGCTAACAGCCACGTACACCTGAGTTGGCAGGTTTGAATCCAGCCTGGGCCAGCCAAACAACAATGACGGCTGCAACCAAAAAATGGCTACGCAACCAAAAAATGGCTGGGCGTTGTGGCAGGTGCCTGTAGTCCCAGCTACTTGGGAGGCGGAGGCAAAAAACTAGCTTGAGCCCAGGAATTGGAGGTTACTGTGAGCTGTGATGCCACAGCACTCTACCCAGGGTTACAGCTTGAAGCTCTGTCTCAAAAAAAAAAAAAAAAGAAAGAAATTGCAAAAGAAGCATAGGCGGGCAGGCATTCCCTGTAGAAAGAACTCTCACCTCAGACTTTTGGCTCCTGCATTCACAGTTCCGAGCTTGACTTTAGAATGAGGTGAGTAGAATAAATTCTGTCACATGCTGACTGCATTCAGTTGTAGTTCAATTATAATTTATGAATCACTTTGGTCGTCACAGGCCATTATCATAACCAGATGCCGTGGCCTCATTATTGCACCTGCCTGCATCCATCTTGCAAAAATGGACAGTCAGACACTAAGTGCCTGTGGAGAAAGCCGTTCTCAAGCTGTGCAGGTTAATAGCAGACTCTGATTATTCTCAGATTATGTCTCTAGACTTACATTATAATTTGTGTTCCCCATTTAGGGAAATAGTGACAACACATCATGCTACAGGATTTGCATAATTTTTTAACCTCCTCAAAGATTGTTCCAACATTTATCTTATTTTTTCTAAGACTAGGATAATTTTTTTCTCTTTTATTATCATTTCATAAAATTGATCTGTTGTTTGTGTGTGTGTGTGTGCACGCTTTCTTCTTCAAAAATCTGGTTATAGTTGGCCATCAATTCTTTATTGTGCCCTAAACTTTATTGTCATTTTAAAATGAGACATTGTGTCAGTTTTTCCCCTTTGAAAAATCTATAAGAGCAAAAATGAGATTTATGAACTATCTATTAACATGCATCAATGTTATAGTTGTTTCAAATACTGTGCAAGTTCTGTATTCACAAAGAGGAAAAAAAATCATTTAATTAAGAAATAAGGGTCTCTGAGAGTTGTTTTCTCTCTGTAAACATTAACAGATGATTTGAAATTTACATTCTGCTGGTAGCTTTGCCATTTAAAAGATACTTCTTGTTAGGATGGTGCATTCTGAAGGCCTTTTCACATTAAGCATTTTCCGATCACATTGAACATATTCCAGAAAGCCTGTTTGGCTGTAAGGGACAGAAACTAAGCTCAGAATAGCTTAAGTAAAAGAAGTTTTATTTTACTTGGTGGGAAGCTCAGCATCATTGCGCCTTATAGGAGCAGGGATCAGAGCTCCCTCAGCTGTACAGCTGTCCTCTCATGACACCTGCATCTCATTGCTCACCTGCCAAACTGGCATCCTCTCCTGCTCTTTTTATTTTCTTGGTATACACGTACATTTTGAATTTCCACGGCCTTAACTCTACATCACAAAGTTGATCTACCATCTATCTCAACTTCTAGCTCAGGTTCTTAATTGCCTATATAGAAATTCCCAAGAATGGAGCTCAAGCTTACCAATCCATGATTGTTCTGAGCCAAATCTCATAACTGATTGCTATGTTTACCTGACTGGGTAAATGTCCAGTTTTTCCCTAATCAGCTCTGACAGCAGGAGGGATCATGTGTTATAAGCACAATCCATTCAGGCAGAGGGGGTGAAGGTGGCAAAGTGCATTACAACAGGGTATGACTGAAGTTTAATTTTTTAGAATTTCATTATATTTGAAAAACAATGTTTTGGGTCCATGTAGTTTTTCAGCATGAGAAATAAAGACAGATGTAGCCAGACATCACTATAGATGACTTTCAAAGATTTTAAGATCCTTCTACCAAGTGGTCTCAAGAAACTTATCCAGGAAAATAAAAAAAGAGCATCAGGGCTTCAAGGAAGATCTCCCAGCAATTCCAATGACTTGCTTCAAAGGGACGAAAATGCATTTTGAACAAGCTTAAGCCAAAAGATATAAACCAATTTCAAGAAGAATGGGATACAGCTGACCTCTGAAATTGTGGGACCAGAACTGGGGCCCTCCCTATACGTCAAGAATTGTTTATCTCTGGCCTCAGTGTCACTGCATGTCACCTTATTGCTCTCAGGCCACCTTACACCTTGTGGAACATGTATTCAGTGTTTACCACAACCTTATAAATTCACGATTAGAGGTGAAAGAGGCTTAAACAAATCCTAGGGAAGAACTCCCATTGACTCACCTTGGTCACAAACTGTATCAGATTTCTCCAGAGAAGTAGAACCAATAGGATACATGTGTATATACAGACACCCAGGGAGAGAGAGATTTATTTTCAGGAACTGGCTCATGTGATTATAGAGACTGGCGAGTTTAGCATTTGTAGAGTAGGTTAGCATGAAACTCAGGCAGAGGTTAATACTATAGTCTTGCAACAAGATTTCTTCTCTGGAAGGAAAAATATTAGTTTTTTGCTAAGTTCTTCAACTGATTGGGTGAGGCCCACCCAGATGATGGGCCTCCTTAAACTTGAATTCAGTGGATTTTAGCTGTTAATTACACCTAGAAAATACTCTCACAGCAATGTCTAGATTAGTGTTTGAATCACTGGGTACTATTGCCTAGCAAGTTGATACAAAACTAGTCATCACACATGCCCACCCTGTGGTCTAATTAATGGTGCAATAGGAAATTATGTACTATGATTGGAACAGGTGGGATTACTTCTCTACATATATGGTCAAAGGCAGGGAGTCCATTAACAGAATTGAGGTTAATATAGATAGGAACTCCTGTATACCTATAAACCATGTCATTGATTTATACATGGGTGTATAGTATGGCATAGATGCTAGAACTCTTCTCTTGTTAGTTCCTGGACTCAGCCTCTATGGTTGGGCACAGGGAAGTGAACTGGGCAATGACTGCTGTACTCAACTTGTAATGGTAATACAATTTCAACTTGTGCTTTATTTCTTTTTATTCTGCCTTTTGGATGATACTTTCCTTCTCACAGTCCCCAAGGGCTAATGAAATGTGCAGAAAAGAAAACACAAATTAATTCATAATATGAGGTTTTTATTATTACTAGATAACACGTATATTAATAATAAAATTAAACACTGGTGCAATTTCAAGTTTTTGTGATTCATGCTATCTTCATTTCATTATTAATTCATTCGAACACTTTATTCTGAATGCTGAAATAAGAGCTAGGTCTGGAAATACAATGGTGATAAACAAGGCAGATGAAATCCTGCTTTTGTTGAGTTTGCATTTAGTGGGTTGAGAGGAGGGAGATAAAAGAATGAACGAACACACAATTGACTAAGAAAGTTATGTAGTGATATGTCTCCAGACAAAAATAAAACAACGAATGCGATGGAGAGTGGTTAGTGGGAGCTGGACTCCCAGGAACTGCCTCCCTGGACCATGTTTGGGAAACTTGATGCAAAACACAGCAAAGAACTCCCAGTGAACATGCATAGAATCTATTGGCAACCTCATATCACTAGTTCTATGTGTATGTACTATAGTAACTGACCAGGCAAGAAGACCCCTAAGGGCCCCTAACTGCTTCAGCCTTAGTCCCCGTCTGTCTCAAACCCCCCTTTTTGGTTTAATTCTGAGAACAGATTTCTAACAAGGAAGTTCTTCGAGTTCCCTGACTCCCTAGCAATGTCTAAACACAATGATGAGAAACTTATCTCAACCTCCCTAGCCACAGGTTGAAACAATAGTGGAAACTCACTCAAGCAGTTTCCCAGGTAACTGAGTCTCTCAAGCCAAGTTACTTTTCATGCCAATTGCCATGATATGACCCCCTGTGCCAGCCCCCGACTGTAGCCCCACCTCAAGCTAACTGCCATGATGTAACCCCCCCGAGCTAACCACCTGACTGTAACTGTGCCCTGTAACCGGTCACCTTTCGCTTTTGTACATGCTTGCTTTGCCACATCAGCACAAAAGGGTATAAAAGGCTACCTGCTTCTCTGTCCCGGGCGTTTGCCTTTTGGGGGCAGCAGTCCGTCTGTGCAGATGTAACCACTTGATTTGGCCATTTGCCCTTTGGGCAGCGGTCTGTCTGTACAGGTATTAAATGACCACCTGATTTGGGCCGTCTGCCTTTTTGCAGTGGCCCCCTGCGCAAGAGTAAATAAAATCACCTCTGATCTGTACCCAAAGTGGGGGTCCGCATATTTCTGGGTGGCCTCAGTTACAGCAGTACGTTTCTGATTACTCATGGTTTCTGCTTTCTCCTGTCTTTTTCTTACGTGTTTTCTGGATACTCGGTTTTCCTGTGAACATTTAGATTCAGTTCCAACTACTGCTGGTTTTGACTGAGTTTGTGTTTTTAATTTTATTTATTTTTACTTTTCAATTTTTTTTATTAAATCATAACTTTGTACATTGATGCATTTGTGGGGTCCAGGGTACTGCTTTGATATACAATGTGAAATGCTTACATTGAACTAAGTAACACATCCATCACAATTATACTCATTTCTTAATAGTTTTGAAATGCCCCTTTGAGTTCGTGGTTTTAAAGCTCCTCCTCCTAAAGGAGACACTGGATTGCCCAGCTCGCCTCTTCTCACCAGGACTTTTCAGTGGATTGGCTGTTCTTGGCAAGGAGTCCACCTTTAGGGCTGCAGGGTACAGCAGGGGTGGAGAGAATCTCAAGTTCAGATGCGGCTGTGCACTCAGCAGCGGCTGTGGGAAGTGATTTTAGTTAGAAAGACTTCTTGGGTGCTGATGCCATGACAACATGCCAAATACCAGATTAGAGATGAACAAGACATGAAGTTCACACCCACCTGGGGACGTCATACAACCTCACTATCAACAAACCCGTCCTGACCTTCCTCACCGTCCTAGTGGCCATCCTGGTACTTTCCTCCCTTTATTGCTCTTTGTGTGTGTGTGAGACAGGCCCTCAAGCTGTCACCCTGGGTAGAGTGTTGTGGCATCACAGCTCACAGTATCCTCCAACTCCTGGGCTCAAGCAATTCTCCTGACTCAGCCTCCCAAGTATCTGGGACTGCCGGCATGCACCACAACGCCCAGTTAATTTTGGTTGTAGTTGTCAGGCCTGGGCTGGTTTTGAACCCACCAGCTCTGGTATATGTGGCTGGCACCTTAGACGCTTGAGCTACAGGCACCTATTTACTTCATTCTACTTGAAACTGAAACCTAGTGAATTGCCCAAGGTCAGGGTCCTAATTTCTTGACATCTCTCTGTTCTGTCGGTATGGGCTCCCATCACTCCAGCAAATCAGCATCCGTATTGCCCTGAGGCAGTGATTCCCAACTGGGGATGATTTTGTCCTGCAGAAGATGTGTGGCCATGTCTGAAAACATTTTTGGTTCTCGTGACTTGGGTCGGGGTGATATGATCAGCACCTAGTGGACCAAGGCCAGGCATGCTGCTGCACATCTTACGGTGCACAAGATAGCTTCTCACAACAACAATGAATTATCTAGCTGAGAATATCAGTAGTGCTGAATGGCAACCCTGCCCTAGGGGATCCCAGACAATGGATGACCAAGATGTGGCAGGATGACATTTTAACCTCTTTCTTTTCTGCTTCCCAAATTATTAATAATCTCTTAGAAATGGCAAAGTTTGCTTGCTAGGCAGAGAAAGGTCCTGATTTTAAACTTGATTCAGCAAAAGAAGCTGCCACTTGACAGTGGAATCACAACGTATTACTCAACAATCATTCATCATCTCACTCATTTTTTCTTACATATGGTATGAGTCAATACACTCCCATTAATATTTCACATAGCTTCATTATGCATTTAATAAAATGCATGCCCTTTAAAAATCATAATATCTCCAAGGACTTATATATAATACCACATAATTTTTCTTGAAACTGGGATCTGGCTTGGAGAATGACTTCAATTTGTTTTCCAGACACATTGATGTAAATCACTATTTCACCAACTGATCACTAGACCCTTTGCTGGCCTGCAATAAATGTTTCCCAGCCTGCAAACCTTCTACCTCAGAAAGTTCTTTTATTTTTAAAAGCTATAAACTGAAACAATAACCCCTGATGGGCAATAAAACCTATAATATCATGGCTTGAATTTCTGACTTTTGCTATCTATTACCAATAAAATAAATAATTGAATAAAGAAAATATAAATTAAATGGGGCCTTCCATCCTCCAAAGCAGAATTGAGGTGAAGGTTTGTGAATAGTTTATTTGAGAATGTGATTGCAGAGAGGAGAAGTGAGGGTTAGGAGAATAAAATAGGAAAGGAGGGAAATCCCACAGAAAACTGCACTGTGAGTTGGCTGCCCAGTGGGAGATTGGTTGTGTCTTACCATAAGCCATTAAGAAACCTACTATGTGCCAAACAGTTTGCCTAATTCTTTACTAAAAGAAAAATCACTTTTATTTAAAAATTAATACCTCTAGGACTCACAGAAATGAGTAATCTTCCAATGGTTATAAAGATACATAAGAAGCTCAGGCAGAATTGTGACCCCTGCCATTCAACATCCATAGCTTCAGATTGCCTTTTCTATTGATATGAAAAAGTGAACACCAACTTGTTGAATACATAACCACCCTGTCAAACCAGTGGATCAATTTCAATCTAACATTATCTTTTGTGACTGAGCTATCAGTGAAGTTCAAAACTGGTAGTGACAGAAAATGTTCTTGGTAGTTCATTGCTGTGAACTTATCTGGGTAGATGCAATGGCTGGTGCCAATTAGAATATGAAGTAAGATTTTTTGCCAACTTAAAAATAATCAAATCTTATGCATAACCATCCAAAAATTGGAGTGGGAGTAACTTACTGAATAAAATAATTGTCTCTCAGGGTCTGTAGCAAGTTAACTACTATCAAGAGAATTGTATCTGTTTATCTTATCATAGGCTTTTAATTGTAGTGTGTTCATACTCCCAATCTCCTTTTCATAAAGCTTGATGGGAGACATCATGCTTACGATTTATGTTGACAATAAATAATACAAGGCAATGCATTGATCTTCTATTAAATGTAAGGGAAGTCGCCCAGTGCGGTGGCTCATGCCTATAATCCAAGCACTCTGGGGGGCCAAGGTGTATGGATTGCCTGAGCTCACGGGTTTGAGACCAGCCTGAGCCAGAGTGAGACCCTGTCTCTAAAAATAGCCGGGCGTTGCGGTGGGCACCTGTAATCCTACCTACTTAGGAGCGTGAGGCAAGAGAATGGCTGAGCCCAATAGTTAGAGGTTCTGTGAGCTATGATGCTATGGCACACTACCGAGGTGACAAAGTGAGACTCTGCCTCAATGAAATAAAATAAATAAAAGTAAGGGAAGTAAGGAAATACAGAATGGTGTTTATAAGACATCTCATATGGTCTCTTTCCCTTACTACATATCACTTGGCTAAGCTCACATGGTCCCTTCTTCACAGGGATATTGATAATGGAGCAAATTCTGCATCTGAGTCTAGGTCTGTCACTGCTCTGAGTGTTGGGGAGACTTATCTGGACATATACAATCAGCTTAACCTCTCTGAGCCAAAGGATCCTCATTCAGATGTAACTAACATTCATTTTTCCATTTGGGTAAGTGTCAGAAATTTTCACATAACCTTATTTATTTACTGTATGCATCCTGCCATGCTATAGATTCTTCAGAGAAATAAACTAAAGTTTAGCTTAGATCAAGGTTGTAATAACGAACCCAAGTTAGCCAACCCCAAATTCCATGCACTGCCCATATGGCCAAAACCCAAAGCATTTTGGCTTTTGTCTTCTCCACCCTGTCAAAATTCGATAATTCTCATTTCAAAATAAGGAGACGTCTTCTATTAAGAATGTTTGGAGGTGACTTTCTATGATATTTAATGAACTTTGCTCTATCAGCAACAAAGATCTATTGACATAAATCTTCCCTCTCCCTATCATATCCAGTCTTTATCAATGGCTTTTATTTCTGGGTCTTCTAAACTTTATTAGTTCTGAAACCACCTCCTACACTATGAAAAATCCCTTCCTGAGCCCCCTACCACTTTTTCAATCCCCTTCCAATCTATTCTCTTTGCATTTTTGACTGTGTTAAGAGAAAAACTTTAAACGGTTAAATTTTATTTAACAGTATTTAGTTGAACAAAGAATGATTTAAGCATTATTCCTCAGAACTAAAATAGGTTCAGAGCAACTCCAGGGCTACCATGTGGTTGAATAACATTTAGGGACAGAAAAAGGAAAGTGATATACAGAAAACAGAAGTGAGGTACAGAAACAGCCAGATTGATGACAGCTGGTCGTTTGTCTTATTTGAACTTGCTTTGCACAGTTCACTGTGGATGGCTGAGACTCAGCTACTTGTTAAAAAGTAGGTTACAGTCTCTTTATGCATCAATTTAGATAAAGCTTTAGACGAACTTTACAATATGTATGGAGGTAGCTATAGGTGAAACTAATATATAACTTAACAATTTTTCCCCTCTTAATTTTCACAGCTTGACCAAAACTTTAGGCATTGACATCACACTTTGTCATTGTCATGAATGGACTTATTTGGTCTCAGTATGGAATTCACAAGTCTTACTTGGTCTCAGCTCCCATCTGTTTCAGAATCTATCTGCTTCCTTGAGTTTTAATTTAATTATGTGGCACTTGTTATGAGTGACTCCATGTCAATTTGATCTGCTCTATTGAAACTTAATGCAGGAGCTCAATCCAAAACAATGGCCTCGTATGACTTTGTTTAACAATTGTCCCCTTTTGATCAGATTCTCACCTAGATGAGAGGGTGACCAAAGCTTAGAACCTTGGTGCTACTCTCAGGCACCATCATTTTGGGTTTCTGGTCTCAAACCATCATTCACAGAGGTTCTGCCATCTTCACGATCAGTAATTTCTTTGAATTTTTATTGAAGAGAGACCATTTGACATTCTACAGATAACGATATGCAAACATTGAAAATTTTTGAGAGAATACAACACACCATGGAGACTACTATTATAAATACTAAGAGAATAATGCCAAGAGTTTAGAGTATATTTCTTAGCCAGTGTCCCCATGACCCAAACAGACCAAAAAACAAACAAATCAAAAAATGAGCTAGATGAGGAGTCTACCCAAGCAGTGTGTTGGTTAATCTTCTGCAACCGGGTTTCTATAATACCTAATGTACATGTGGTCATCCATGTACAACAAGAAATGTCACCAACTGCATAGATTCCTCTCTGATCAGTCATTAGACAGTCTAGAACAATTCCATTATCCAGTAAATCCAGTGTTTAATGTTGACTACAAAATCATCCACAAATAAAAGTACACACAATGGGTGCACACAAGACCCCTTTTCCAATTTTATTATTCATGGAGGCAAAGCAAGGATAAATGTGAAAAGTACAAGTTTCTTGATGGTAGATAAGTCTTGACCTGTGGTCTTAGGGAAAGGTGTCCTTGTCTAGGACACTGCCTGCTTCTGGACAGAAATGTCCCCAATTACCTTTTCCTCCTTCTCCTTTTTTTTTCTTTTTCAGAGACAGTCTCACTCTGTTACTGAGTTTAAAGTGCCATGGTGTCAGCCTAACTCATATCAGCCTCAAAGTCCTGGGTTCAGTCAATCCTCCTGCCTCAGTTTCATGAGTAGCTAGGACTATCGGCACCCTCCACAATGCTCAGCTAATTTTATTTGTATTTTTAATAGAGATGGGTTCTCACTCTTGCTCAGGCTGGTCTCCTGAGCTCAAAGGATCTGCCTGCCTTGACCTCCCACCATGCTTAGGAATACGGGCATGAACCACCATGCCCAGTTAGGGGAAACATATTTTTCTAATAATTTTTAGATACAATTGTATCTTTGGCCTTCCTGCATGGGATAGCTTCCATATAAAACAAAACCCAAAACAAATGGCCCATCAGATCACAGAAATATACCTAGAATTTTGATTGTCTTTCCAGGATTCTGGGTTTGACAAATAAAACATTGGTCCTAAATCATTTTATCAATTTAGAACAGTCACCACACAATTTTTTTAATAACTTGGATTAGTTTATCTCTACCATGTTGAGTCATGGAGTGAAGAGATTTTAATAATGAAAATTTGAAAGAGTCAGGAAGGACTCATGTCCAAGCTTTCAACAAGTTGGCACTTAACATTGTATTGATAACCTCCTCAATACTAATTTTGTTTAATAAATGGATTGTCACAAGTAGTTTGACTTGGATCATAAAGTTTATTCATATTGCATAGCTTAATAATTTTAATAGCTGACTTAGCATGAAAATCTGCTGAAGTATTTTCTTGATATTTAATTAATTCTTAGCCTGCTTGGGTTAGCAGCTTTGTTAACTAGTCAATTTCTTCACTAGTATTCTAGAAATTATTACCCAGTCCAAATGATATGACCCTACAGTTATCATCAACTTGTAGTCCAGAGTGCTTGTCACGGTCCTTTCCATTCTTTTCATGAGTCTCCTTGAAGAAATAACACTTCAGAATGATAATTGTTTATAATAAGACTTCAGGAAAAGTATCAGAAGTAAGTGATTCCCTGTGGACAACAAAGTTAAAATGGTCATGTTAAAGACACAATTGACAATAAAATATGATTACTTCTATGAACTATAATAATTTAACATGATAATGATAATTATGACTGAGATATACCAAGACATACCAGATTTTTCGGAAATTCATATAATTCTGCCACACCTATTAATGATATATCCTTACAAATATACCTCAAAAAATGTTAAACACAGTTTATTACTTGACAATGCTTCCTGCAATGATTTAAATCAAACAAGCATACTTATCACCTCTTTTTTTTGGATGCTTACATTCAAAAAGTTAATTTAAGATCAAAAAAACTTAATTTTGATTTTGAAATTTGATTTTGGGAAGCCTATAAAATATGTCAACAGTTTAAAACACTTGATAAAAACAGGATCACGGGTCACTATAAAATAATACTAAAGTGACAAAATATTACGAAGGCACAAATTATAAGAAATTATTTTGGCAAAACTCAGAATTTATTTCCTAAGCTAGTTACTTAAAAGGCAAAGAAAAACTCACAATTTTCTATTAAGAATAGACCACTGCTCCCAGAAAACCCTTTTGTTCCAACCTAGGCGTCCAATTTCTAGGTTTGCATTAGTGTACTTTTGATACAATGCTCGATTTTTAGAAAAACTTACAAGTAAATGTCTTCTAAATTTAGCTAGCTTGATCCATATAAAATTGCTTTTGTGAAACTGATCTTTCACAAACCTTCTATGACCTTTCCTCTTTCTTATTTTGGAACAACCAACCATTCTATTTTAGAGCAAAAATTATCTTTTTTATTTCCCTTAACACATCTTTCAAATAAGCTTCACTTACTAACATTATGTCTTGCTTCCCTCTCACAGGAGCTATTTTAACTACTATGTATTAATTATGTATTTTAACTTGTAATATTAATTCCTAGTGAAAATCTAGAAAGTAAGCAATTTGAGCTGTTTTATATCAGCAGTAGATGAGAACCATTTTATAATTTTTAGGGATTCTTTCCTCATGACATATTTTTTAATTACTATAAATCAATTATATTTAGCATCCCTATATCATGTATAAATAAGATGCTAAAAATATATAATTTTAAACATGTTTAATAATTAATTTTTCATTATTTTAATTTACTTAGAAATGACTCCAATAGTTAATGAATATCTATTACTTAATTTTACATGACTTTAAGATTTTAAAACTATGACAGTTTAATATTTATTTTTTTTAATTTGAATGCCCTTTATATTTACTTATTTACTAATTATTAACAATTACAAAGTCTTGCCATTGAAGGAATTCAGGAAATATCACCTGAAACTATGCCACTTTAGTATATTTTACTATGATACATAATCAGCAAGGCTTTCTGAATTCCCCTTGTCTGTCTAAAGACAGTGTTTAAAAGGAACTGAACTGTCATCAAACCTCTCCCCAGAGAGTTCCAGGAACCAGGGAAAATTAACTTTTATTATAGAAAGGAGATTTCATCACACTGACACAGACCTTGTCATAAACCATCACTCATTCTTCTAAAATCTTATTCATCTTTCCCCAGAACCATTTACTCTGAAGTTTTTCTGCCCTGTGATCGGTTTACCCATGACAGTAGGGGGTTGACTCAAGAGTCTCGTTCCTTATTCTTGACTCACCCACACTATTTTTACCTAAGCAATTGTTAGCTAGTTCACACATTGTAATCTTTGCCTTTTACCTATTTAAATTTCTCCAAACTGTAGTAAATGGAAGAAAACTGTTTTGGGTCCCTGTAATGTCAGGGGACTGCCAGGGTCCCTCTGGTTAATCCAAACTTAGGTAGATTTTGTGAACTAAATAAAATCTTAAGTCCCCCCTCACCAGCTGACTAAACAGAACCCCTCTTGGCTAATGGGCCCCCAGAATAACCTTAAAGCTGAGTTGCCATGAGAAGAGAGGTCAAACATCCCTTATTATGCTTCCTCCCTTTAGGAGACATCCTTTGTAACAACAGAATACTAAATCATTAATAAGCCATGCAAGATAATGCTTAAACCACACCTGTAGGGCGCCTATTTACTTAACAGATCACTTGAGTTTTGGTAAACTAGGGGGTTCTCTCTGATTAACAGATATCCTCATTTTAAGTTAAAATATTCCAAGCCTTTAGACAAAGCTTCATTTCCTTAACCAGTTACAAATCAAAGAATCCTTAAACCCCCTATAAGTTATAACACTCCCCCATCCTTTGAAATTTCCCACCTTTTCAGGCAAAACCAGTGTGCACCCTCCACATATTGACATACCATCTTACATTCAATTCCTGTTTCCATGAATGTATAAAACCAATCTGTAAGCCAGCTGTTGAGGGTCAGATGTCCTGGTTCCCTGAACTGGGTGGCCTGGCTTGATTACTCAGCAGAACTAGAACGTTTAATTGAGGCACAGAAAATAGAAAGGGACAGTGTGTAAAACTGAAAGTAAAATTGGAGCAGCACAGGCAGCATGACTACAAAGTAAAAGTAACTCTGCATGGGCTTTAGTATAGCAAAGAGAAATTTTACTAAGAACAAAGAGAAAGCTTAGAGCATTTCCAAAGAGATTTGGAAGTGGGTTCCTCTCATGAATGAGGAGAGAGACAGACACAAAGGCAGTGTAGAGGTATATATATCCTCCTTCTCTCCATTTGAAATTGTTTGTCATTTTTCATTGGTCCCTCTGTGCCTGCAGGCACCTTCCTTTTCTCTGAGTCATTGATTACCTAAGTTACCTCATACCCACATTCTTTCCCCTTTGTTGGCAAGAGTTACTGAGTGCTGACCTAACTGTTGACTCCAGACTTCTTCATTCAAGCTTTCCTCCAACCCACCCCTGTTTCTCAAAAGTGCCACAGACACATTTTCTCGGGACTTCTTGAGACTTTGTACTCCTGGCTCCTCACACACATTTGGTTCAGAATAAATTTCTTTAAATTATTTTTCAGAGTTTGAGTTTTTAACAATGTAGTCTTTGTTTAAATTCTTTTTTTATTTTATTTTTTTATTTTTTTTATTGAATCATAGCTGTGTACATTAGTTCAACCATTCTTTGTTTAAATTCTATTGTCTGCTTTCTTTATTCCATTTTTAATAACTATCTTAATTTTTTACTCTAAATTTGCATTTCTAAAGGGATGGCTTTGCATCTTAGAAGCACAAAGCTTAGCCTTAAATACCAACATTTGTCCAAACTTAGGAAAGGGGGTATAGATAAATTTGCAGTTAAGACAGGATGGCCAGTAAAATTGTCTTAAACTGGTTTTTAATTTAATTTAAAACCAATGTAATTTATTTTATTTTTTTTAAATCAATGTAATTTAAAGCAATGTCTTTTTTTTTTAAGAGTGTGCAGTGGCTCAGTTTGTCTCTTCCAGAGAAAGTACAGGGAGGTGCAGAGAGGCACATTTCAGAATAAATGAGAAAAAGGTATATTTTAGAGATGAATTTCATTTAATAGGTAGTCTTTTTAAATTAGCTTCTCTTTATTTGCAAAAATGACTAATTTCAGGGGGTGCCCATCAAAAAATAGAACAAAGAAAGTATACTGTATGCCTGGACTCAGCATGAATAGGTCTGAAAAGAAAGCCAGCCTACTTCACCTGAAAGAAGATCTACCTTTTACCCTTGATCTTAGCCAAAAGGTCCAGAAGCAATAGGGTCTACTTTTAAAGCCACTTTATCCAGCTTTGTTTTCACCATTGGTTGAGATAGTAACTAAGCCAAAATGTTAACAGATTAAATTTCTCTTATCAATTAGTTGCTGAAGATTTTGTTGTCCTTTTGTAAGGAGTTTTTAAAAGGAGGCAATGAAAATTTTGAAATCTTCATAGAAGCTTCGGCAGTCAGTTGACATGCTCCAGGTGAGCCTAATTTGGGGGCCCTCAATTTTAAATGCACTTCTTAAGGCACAGTATTGTTCATTTGTAGTGTTTCATTATAATTTTAAATTATCTTTAGTAAGATTTCACCACTGTTATAAACATTTGTTGCTTCCAAGGCCTAATAATTACATGTGTATAAGTAAGTAAGTGTAGCCAGAAGGTGAATTACTCATTTCTTCAGAAATTAAGGATCTGAATTTTATGCTGAATCTTAGATTTTGCTCTCAGATCCCCTTGATCATCTTGCCGAATGGTTTCTCTCTACCTAGGCACACAAGAAAAAGAAATAAAGCAATAAAGGGGATAGAACACAAAATCCCTAAGAATGTCCAAAAGCTAGAGTTTGCAATCCCGGCGGTAATTGCCATCACTGCCAGCCTCTGTCTGACCCACTCAGATGTATGAGGCCTCTAACTGGACTTAATCAATTAATTATCAAACCAAATCTGATCTCAGATCCAGTCTAGTTTGTATCATAACTTCCAAATCCAGTCCAGATCAAAAAATCTGTTTAAACAAACTCAGATAGGGGAATTCTGGGAAGATGGCTGACTGGTATCAATGCTTAGCGGAGGCTCCTGAGCAGAGGAAGAAAAATTGGATTGAATTGGACTTTATGAAGTCAAAGATGGGGAGCTGAGCCAAGAAGAAAGTTCGGCATGCTGTAATTCCAAGGAAGAGCACTCAAGAAAACAAATTACAGGTACAAAGTTTATCACTAGATAACCTGCTGCAGGCTATCTGGGAATGAGCAGGGAACAAAAGACCTCTCATTTTACCTCTCTGGAGAGAGCCACTAAACTACAGGTCTCTTTCTCCAGGGAGGTTCCACTTATGAACCTAGACCTGCCATGCATAAAATTGAATAGTTTTTTTCCCCCACAAGTCCAAACTCCCAGTCTACCCTTTCCCTCACATGGCGGCCTGAAGTTCTGCCCCCTGCAGAGCACAATGTGTTTGGTCTTATTCTGAGAGAACTTGGCATAGTGTGGTCTGTCAACCATCAGGAGGGAATCTGTGACTAACAAGGAAGAAAAGGGTGTAGGAAGAAATGGACTTCACTCAGCGGGAGAAGCATTCCCCTGGTTATGACTATGCCTGGCCAGCAGTAGTGTTGACCCTCAGTTTAGGCTGTGTCTGGTAGGATGGGGTGCAGAACCATGGGCTCTGACAGCATCCAAAGTGGGAGAGTGATAGCCCCATGTGGACTGAGTTCGGCAGACAGGACTGGTCCCCAGCCCCTGCCAGGCCTGTGAGAAGAGGCTAGGCATGGATTGTGATCTGAGAGAAAGGGTATGATCCCTTTATTCCAACAGAACCCTCGAGCAGTGGCTTACTGGGTCTGAACCAAGACCTGAGGGCTAGGACATGGTCCACTGTCACCAGCAGGTTTGGTGAGCAGAGGCTTACCAGGTGAGGACTGAGACTTGCGAGTGGAGTGTGGTACTCTGACTCTAACAGAGCCTGTGAACAAAAGCTTGCCAGGCAGTGGTCTGAGACTGGCAGACAGTGGCATAGTCCCCTGTCTCCAACTGTTCTGGCAAGCAGAGGTTAGCTGTGTGTGGACTAAGACCAGAGGGCAGGACCTGGTGTTCTGATCCCAACAGAGCCTGCGAACAGAGGATTGCCAGGCAGTGGACTAAGACCAGCAGGCAGAGGTCTGGTCCCTTGACTGGTCTGGCAAGTAGAGGCTAGCTAGATGTGGACTGAGACTGGTGGGTGGGGGTGTGGCCCCTGGCTCCAGCTGGGCCTGTGAGCAGAGAATCAGACAACAGTGTGAACTGAATCTGGCAGGCGGGAGTGTGGATCCCTTGCTCTGATTGTGCTGTTGGAGACTCTTGAGTCCCTCTTTGTTGGACAAGGTTTGCATTGCCTGAGACAAATTGGTTGGAACCCGTTTGTGGGCTGTCCACTTGGAGACATTCTGAGGTTGACCTTTGAAGTTCTATAGCAGAATATAAGTAAAGGATGGGGGCTGGGCACCATAACTGTTTGTATCTCTTCACAGTTGAGATTTAAACCTAATACTGTGGTTTCTTAGGTTAGGGTATAGGTTGGCTGATATCAAAACAGAGCTGGTTTGTGCTATCTCACCAAGTAGGTCCTCAGAGTATCTGGCTAAAACTCTGAAAGGGGCCTTTGTAATGTTGTAGGAGATAAGCCACAATTACAAAGCCTAGAGCTTTGGTAAGGTGCTATCTCTACTACCTGGGAACCTCAATTCAATCTCACCCTGCCAGTTCTAAAAACCAAACAGTGGAAAACAAACATGATGTGGATCCAACAGAAGAACTCTGGCAACATGAATAACCAGTGTAGATCAACCACCCCCAAGAAATGACAAAGGAGATATAACTGAAGATGCCATGCATAGACAAATGGCAGCAATGTCAGAAATCAAATTCAGAATATGGATGGCAAATAAGGTAAATAGAATGGAAGAAAAGATAGAAATTGAATTCCAAAGAGTATTCTAAAGTTATCTCAAGAAATTAATGAATTCAAAGCCCAAGTCACCAAAGATATGGACATAATGAGAAAAGAGATAGCAGAGCTCAAGGAAACAAAAAGGTTCGTTGAGGAGCTCCAACATATAGTAGAATCTCTCAGTAATAGAGTTGACCACCAAGAAGAAAGGACCTCTGAAACTGAAGACAAAGCTTTTAAACATTCCCAAACACTCAAAGAGGCAGATAAATGGAGAACAAAAACTGATCACTCCCTGACAGAGTTGTGGGATCACTCCAAAAGATCAAACATTCCTTATAGGAATTCCTAAAGGAGAAGAGGATGGTCCTAAAGGTACAGATGCTCTATTCCAAGAGATTTTGGAGGAGAATTTCTCAAGCATTGGAAGAGATAAAGAACTTCACATAGCAGACAGTTTCAGAACCCCAGCAAGACTCAATCCTAATAAAGCATCTCCTAGACACATTGTAATTAACTTTGTCAAAGTTAAGATGAAGGAGAAAATTCTGCAAGCAGCCAGATGTAAGAAAAGCATCACCTACAAAGGGAGAAATGTCAGAATGACTGCAGATCTCTCAGCTGAAATATTTCAAGTCAGAAGATGTTCTTCAAGCTTCAGTCTCTTAAAAGAAAACAACTTCCAGCCCAGGATCCTCTATCCAGCTAAACTGAGTTTCATTTGTGATGGAGAAATCAAATACTTTAATGACATAGACATGTTGAAGAAATTTACCATAACTAAACCAGCTCTGCAGGATATTCTCAGACCCA
>CAUYON010004220.1:0-14640 GCA_963573935.1 Arctocebus calabarensis
CAAAGCAATGGAAGCAGTATCAAAAATACACTACTGGGATCTGATGAAACTAAAAAGTTTCTGCACCGCTAAGAACATAGTAAATATCGCTAGCAGACAGCCCTCAGAATGGGAAAAAATATTTGCAAGTTATGCCTCTGACAAAGACTTAATAACCAGAATACATAGAGAACTTCAACGTAATTGCAAGAAAAAAACAAGAGATCCCATCTCAGGATGGGCAAAAGATCTGAAAAGAAACCCATCTCCTTCATTCTTAACCAGACTCTGCCATTTGTGATATCTCAAGGTATCTAGAAGTTTACCATTTTCTATGTCTGAGATTTTAAAAAAGTAGACAAAATGACTCTTTGAAGTCCTTTTTTGGCAGTGAAACCAGTCAACTTACCGCTTCCAACCATGCCAATTTCTGCTCACTTAGCTTTCATGCCTTGGATGCTCTCTTTTCCAACATCTATGCAGAGTATTCCTTAAATAAGACACAGAAGTTTGATCCATAATAGAAAAGATTGTTACAACAGCACTTACAATTTATAGAACAACGTCTATTCAAAGAAAGGTACTATGGGCAAAGTAAAAAGATAATCTTAGAGTTGGAAAAATCCATGAATTTTTAAAGGAAAACCTATCTGTTCTTTAAGCATAAAAACAGATTAAAGAATCATCTGTAAACATTAAAATGATTGAAATATATTCAAGTGTATCATGTACATAGCATAATAATGACTTTGTTTTAAAAAGCAAAAGAAAATTATAGGTGCTGCATGATATTATTAATGCAATGATTTTAAAACTTCCCAAATTGATTTTTTAGGTATGTAAAACATATGCAGGAAAACTTCATAGCCATGCATGGGAATGTCCATCTATTTGTCATGGCATTCCCTTTGCAAAGGGAAAGAGTTAAAGACATGTGTATTAACTGGAACTGTAACATTTAATTTCTTTATTAGAAACATAAAGAAAGTATATTAAAAATTGAATATATTTTGAACCTTTGCAATGGGCATATCACTGGTACATTTTATTCTACAGTAGTCTTCGGTTTTACGATGTTCACAATTTAAACATTTTCAGTGGATGAGAGAAATCGAAGGCCATTTTTAATAAATATAATTTTGGTTGATTTTACATGTGTGTATCACTGTATAATTTACTCTATTTGATTAGAGTTTGTTAGCTTAATTTTGCCATCAAATCATGTAATTTTAAGAGATCAGAGTGTGTGATTTTTACTTCTTTTCTGTTCTTTTCAATAACTAGCATTGCACTAAGCATCTAATATATATATAACAGATAACTCAATTGATTACACAAAGCATGTTCATTAAACTGGAAATTTTCCTATGTTGAACAGATTAGCAATCGTCTTTGCAAATTTACCAGGTCCCAAAGAAGCAAATGTGTTTCCACGTAGCAAAGTTTATTTTTTATTTTTCTTCCTTATCCTATCTTTGCTTCTTTCTCCCTCTCCCTCTAATACTTTCTCCTCTTTCCCTATATCATGCCTCCAAATCAACCAAAATCAAGCAAAGCATGATTTCCTTACAAATAAAAATGAATTAATACAGCTCTAAAACCCTGTGTGTTCTACCCTGCACCCAATAAAGCATAACCCTTGGGAGGAGACTAGAGGAAGCCCATAAATGTTGGTTTGGGCACAGAGTTGTATCTGCCAGACTATATATATATCCTTGCCAGAGGGAGAAAAACACCCCAAACCGGACCCTATTGTCTGAGTATAGAAGGTAAATGATTTCAGAGACTATCTAGGGTTAATAATTTTTAAGACAAATGACCCCAGAAGGTCAAAGGCATCCTGTTTATAGATCTTCAAATCTTCCAATTTATAATCTAACAATGGTCTGTTGAGTTTATTTTTAATAGTTTTATTTATTTTTATTTTGTCTTATTTTAATTTCAAATACTTGATAAATCGTATTACATAAAGCAGGCTAAAAGTTTTGTGAGCTTAAAATTACCTTTAGAATCTTTAGATGTTTCTGGAGCCTATGCCCAGAAAAAAAAAACTAACAGGGACACAAAAACACAGATGTTCCCATAATTTCCAGGGGGGCTGTAGGCCTCCTGAAGCTCATCCCTGAATCCCTGATGACTCTGTAGATTCCAGCTTAACATACTTGCCCCCAAAAATTTCAAATTGTTTTTACACAGCTCTAGTGAGTGAGTATCTGCTTAGGAACAATCTAACATTGTGATTTGTTATTATGAGATAGGAATCTATCTTTATAAGATTTAAAGTATTGACAAGCAATTTAAAAATATGCAATTGCATTCATTCTTTTCAAGTTGACCTGCAGGTTTAAAATATATTATAAACATATATACAGTTTATGTGAAATTTATATACACAATCCTAAACACAAAATTCTGTAAAACTTAAAAGGAGAGAAAGAAATATGGATTCTTTCAACATTTTTTTTCTAATTTTTAGAACTTCACTTCTGTTTACTTAAGGTAATTTTGCCAATTTAGAAACACAGGGCATTGAATTCTTCTGGGCTTATTGCCTAATTTGACTTAGACTTAGGAAGCATGATAATTAGCAATATTGAATCTGAATGAAACCAACAGAGAAGAAAATAACTGGTTTTTAATCATAACGCCACTGTTTCCTTGGTTGACATCCCTCGTGAGTGCGGTTATATTTCTTATTCTTGTAGTGGAAACAAACAGTTCTGAGGTCAGACTGCAGCAACATCGGGACTCTCTTCTTGCTTTTCATCTTCTGGAGAACATTTCACTTACCTTCCAACTCTTCCCAGCACTCCTGTCGAGGAAGGAGGAGTCCTCCCAGATTATTTTCTGTTTTCTACATGCCTTTCTGGTTTCCCATTAGAGTGCACACCTCCGGCTCCCTGGTCTCTTATTCTTATTCAACTTTACATAAGCATCAATTCTCATGGCCTGCTCCTTTGAGTCGGTTCATAGATGCTTGACTAGTGAGTGGCTGGGGCACATACATAAGTTTGGACTTAGACACGAAGTACGAACCACTTATTAGCCTTTATTTTTTATGATATTACAACAAACACATCAACTTTCAAGTAAGAGAGAGAGCAAGTATTTTAACTTGGGGAGAAATAGGGATTGTTTGGCTAATAAGAAAAGGATAGGAAGAAACCTGCTGCTTAATGAGTGTGAAAACTTAACTGCCTGGTTCTTTTTTTTAATCCTCTGAAGGTCATTACCACATTGATTACCATTGATCTTTTCTTAGAAATTATTATTCCTCAATATTCGGGTGATGATGCTTATGAGGACGAGTAACATTTACTCTGTGTCTATATGTGGAGTGCTTTTTGAGCAGATGATCTTTCAATCTTCACAGTAATCCTCCCATTATTACCTAAAACCTTCAAGGTCAAAGAATCAACCTATACAGAAAGTATGGTCAGACATTCTGACCTCAGAGCTGCTGTTCTTAAGCTCTATCGTATTCCTCGCGGGAAGGTGAATTCAACAGTCCCACTGTTGACCCATTTCCTTTTCCATTCTCCACATTCTGTGAGTGCTTAGTCATATTATCCTGTCTGGTGGATTTGAATTTCGTCTATATTTTTCCAATCTCGAGATCACTTTTTCAGGCTGGCTCCCTCCCACAGAGCTTCAGACTTCTGTATTGACAATTCCAATGGAATTTCTCACAGGCATTCTTTTGAAAATGAATTTGTCCCTATAAAACAGAAAATAGAAACTGCATTCTTTTGAAAATGAATTTGTCCCTATAAAACAGAAAATAGAAACTGCTGGTTCTTTTTCTGAAACCCTGTTCTGCATGTTTCTCTATCTGATGATGACAACACCAGCCATCTAGTTGTTTAACCTAAAAATGTTACATTCATCCTTGGCTGAGTCTTTTTTTTAATACCAAAACAGTACTTCCAAATGCATCTAGAACTTGACCACTCTGCCCATTGCTAATAATGGGGACATATCCCAGCCACCATCTTCTCTTGTTTAACTATAATAGACTCTTAATGCATCTCTTTGCTGTCAATTTTACCCAAATATGGTATACAGAACTCAGAGGAAGTCTTTTAAAACAAGTCATATCATTGTACTTAAAAACCCCTCTAAAACAGAAAGTAGAAGCTTCCCATCTCACTCAGACCTGCCCCTGCCATCAACTCTCATTGCTCGGTCACTCTGCTCAGCTGTATCCTCCTCTACCAGGCCTACCCCTTCTATCTTCAGTGATCTTTCTCCAGAGGATGATGTGGTTAGTTCCTCAATTTGCTCACAACTCTGCTCAAATGCCACATTTTCTCTAACACACTAACACAAGAAAACACTCTCGCCAAACTCAGACACATTCCATCTGCTCTACTGCTCTCCATAACACAAAGTACCACCCAATTCACTATGTATGTGCTTGCATCTCCCCAATTAAAACGTAAGTTCCATAACTGCAAAGATTTTGTCTGGCTCATCTGCATATCTCCAGTACCCAGAACTATGCCTAGCACATAATGTTCATTCAATGAATCAATGAATTACACTTCCTTTAGTGGCATATGTGAGGACCTGTGCCATCAATTCATCCCCAGGAACATGTATTTTCGAAATACTTATTTTTAACATGAAGAGCAATTCAATGTAGAAAGTAATTATCTACAGGAAAATAGAAAGCTCTGATAAATATTTCAAATGACTATTTTTGTCTGAACAACAAATAGGTTATGCACACAGAACTCTCATAATTAGTATAATTAGTTAAAATATGGAGAAATTAAAATGTGTTATACTTTTTCAAATTCAACAGCATTCTCATTAGTCTCTGCTGATCTTACCTACTGCCATTTACTCTTCTCATCCCAAGGTCACCCCGGCCTCTCACTACATTGCCGTCCCAACAGCAATGTACCTACTTGTAGTAGGTAACTGGGTTCTATTTGATACTGATTTGCAAAGGAACCTGTCTCTAGTTCACTTCCTCCTGGAGTCTTTTTTTTTTTTTCAGTTTAATTAAAGGGAGACCTTCATCAGAATATTAAAAAGAATAGAAAAAAAAAAGCACAAATAATGCATTACTCTTTACTGCTCTGAAATAGCTTTCCCCATCATCAACTCTGTCATAGGAAGAGCAGAGAAATGTTTCTTGTTTTCCTTTTGCGGTTTCCAACGTTTATAGTTGTGAAGAGAGAGAGGAGGTTGTAAGTCAAGAGCAGAAAGAATTTAATGTCTGCAAAGTTAGCCCTATTGAAAAAATGCATATAATGATAATGATGATATCACTGTTACTAGGTTTCTTATAATTTTTTTTTTAATGATTTGTTTCTATGCCTGAAGCCCTGAGCTGGGCATTGGAGCTAGATCTGTTTCCTGACTTGTGAAGCCCCCCACCCCCAGCAGGGGAGTCAAAACAAACCAAAGCTTTTTGTCAATTTATTCAAATGTTATGTTAACTTATTCAGAATCAAATAAATCAAATTAGGACAATGAGGTAAATATTGGCTTCATCAGTAAATTAAGCTATAAACGTTAGGGAATATGAAATTCTGAACTATAAACACTTGGATTTTTAAATATATCTGTGCCTTAAAGTTAACAAGTAGGTAAACAAACATTTAAATAAAATACCTCAGAAAGTGTTACTAATCATTCCCCAGATCAGAAATGGACCTGTGAATGGTTTTCAGTGCAAGGGAAAAGGTGGTGAAAACTACAGACATTGTGCTGTTAGATGAAATCATAGACATCCCATTGTGCTATTAGATGAGAACAGCCTGATCATAGACGTCCCTTCCTGAGAGAGGCTTTTTCTAGTCATGTTTCTTCCCTTATTCCCTACCACAGCAACCTATTTGTTTCATTCAGGATACTACTCACAATATTCACTATACATTCTCTACATATCCTAATGTCCTAATTTGTTTGCATTGTGTATTTGTTGATTATCTGTCCCTCTATTAAAAGATAATTCTCTTCTTGATGGCAGAAACATATAAGCTTTCTTGTTCTCTTTGTTATCTTCAGCCCAAAAAGCAGAGTTTAGCATATAGTTGATGTTTAATAAACACTTGCTCAGTAGATAAATTATAATAAAAACATAAAGCAAGCTTACTATGTCAGATTCTGACTATTTATATATTTTACTGAAAGTGTGGCACATACTAAGTGCTCAATGCCTTCAAGTTCTTATTTTCTTATAAAACATTTTATACAAAAAGAATTCATAAGCATCTACCCAAGTAAATGCCTATGTTAACCAGTCCTACAGATCAGTGGGTGCCTTTATCAGATCTGTTGATGAAAGCAATTCCTTGTATTTTGCATTGCACATAAAAGGAATGAACTTTACCCCTTTAAAATTATCTATAGATTTTAAAAACAGACTTTGTTTATTAAACTATTATGTTTTCATTGCAAACCAACTTGAAACAGTATACTTGATCCATATATTCCCCATAAACGAAGTGGGGAATGATTTATCATTGCTGCTTCTTGCAGGGAGTACCTGTCTATATTGGATACAACAGGAAAAGCATGACTGTGAAGAAGGCTCCCCTTGGAAGTGCTGTTGAATGAATCCAGCCTGATGCTGGATCCTTGCTTTGGCGTTCAAATTAAACAAAGTCATGAATGCTCCCTGCCTTCTGTCCCTGAATAAATGTCAGGTGCGGGAGGATGGGAACTCATAGGTGTGCCCTGGATAAAACATTTTCAAGCTGCATATGGCCACACACAGCTGTTAGAATGCTCAGAAGCCAACAAAATGCCAAACATGCATTGCTTGGGGGTGTGGTGACATTGCCTTAATAAATTGAGGTAAGATATAGAGGTGAAGAGATGATTCTTACCATTTGACAAGGAAATGCTAATTTTCTTCTCTTAGTACTTTTGATACGACATCAAAGATAGCTTATGAACCCAACTTGGATTGTTTATTTTATAAAGAAGTCTCTCCAGAACTATTTACTTAAGGATTCTCTTATATGGAAAGATTTTCTAGTTTGTTTTTAAAGAAATACACAGAGAGATATTCTAAAATAAAATTATACTTATAAAATTATAAGTTTTCAGGAATACCTCTATTATGTAAACTTGTTTATAAGAGTATAATACAGCTGCACTACATTTTTTAGTGTCACAGACTTCATTATGTTCAAAACATTTGCATCGCTTACTGCCTATTTTCCTGAAAATTTTGCTTCAAAAGAGAACTTCTATAAAAGTACAAAAATTGTACTGTTCCTAATACCTTTTTTTATAAAAGCCAAGAAAATCTACCATAAAGTAACTGAAATATTCATCATCTCTAGAGCATTTAGATAAATTATGATATATTCATATAATTGGATATTCTGAATTAATGAAAATCAATGACACACAACTTATGCAGAATATTGAAGAAAAAACCTATAGAAGATACATTTTAAAATCGTAATTGAAGTTAAAATGTTTTGCTTAGATATACATAAATTGGTAATACTATTTTAAAATGCAATACCATGATTGATTAACACAAATTGTAGGATAGCAGCTCCAGGGGGAAAGCAAAAAAGAGAGTCTTTATGATTCTAGAAATGTCCTATTTTTAAGCTCAGTGGTAGGTGCAAAGGTGTTTATTCCATTACTACGTTTTAAAGTTGCATATATCACATTCCTAGGAATATATGCTGTGATTCATTAGCTAAAGTAAAAGAGAGCTATTTAGCAAGAGCAAAATAAAACATGAAAAGAAAAACTAACTTGACACCATTGGTAAACTTCAAGCATAAACAAAAATAATCTTTGTTCTTTTTTGTCTTTGAGGTTTAACACATGTGAAGAGTGAGAAACAAGTCAGAAGGGTTTTGTGGAAGACATGATCTTTTATTTATTATTATTATTATTATTATTATTATTATTATTATTAGTAGTAGTAGTAGTAGTAGTAGTAGTAGTAGAGACAGAGTCTCACTTTATTGCCCTCAGTAGAGTGCCGTGGCATCACACAGCTCAGAGCAACCTCTAACTTTCGGCTAAGGTGATTCTCCCAAGAGGAGCCTCCCGAGTAGCTGGGACTATAGGCGCCTGCTGCAAACCCTGGCTATTTTTTTTGTTGCAGTTTGGCCAGGGCTGGGTTTGAACCTGCCACCCTTGGTACATGGGGTTGGTGCCCTACCCACAGAGCTACAGGCACCTCCCGGAAGACATGATGTTTTAACCCTCCAGTATCTCATGGAAGTCATAGCATTTGTGTTTCTTCCATCTTTGTTAGGTCCTTTAGCAGGCTAGCATGTGAACAGGGCGGAGAGAATAGGTACAGATTGTTCTATCTCTAGAGAGCTAAGTTGTCTGGGATTTATTTCCATTATTAAACTAGCAAATAATTTAGCAACTATGTTTATAAATCACTTCATATACTTGCTTTAGTGACTTTGCCTGATGATAAGCAGCGCCAGATTGCATCCTCATTTCTACAATTTGACAGTGGAAAACAATAGCTATTTCTTAAAAATAATTCAGCAAGTCTTTTGACTATGCTAAGTAGTTATTTCCAAATTTTTCAAAATAAAAACATATTTATTAATTTTTTAATCTTTTCTATTAGTCTTTCACTTCTTAGGTAGTAGGATGTAGAAAGGTTGTAAGAATTTTTACAGCTTTTATGTGAATTGCTATTTCACCTATCAGAGAGGATTCTTTGGGGGAAAAAAGACCCCAAAATGGGCAGGGAAATCAGAGGATGCTTTTACCCATGCATGCTGTTATCTATCATTGTAATTTCCTTGTATTGGGGTCTCAATAAATTTGGGTGGGGTTAAATGGAAGGAATATGAAATTTATAACTAAATAAACATAAGTTTTCTTTATAATCTACTTTAAGTAAGCTAGAAAAATTTTAGAAATGCCTTTGGGGCTTAACTGTGCTTTTTAAAAAAACTTTCCATTGATTTTTTTTTTGAATCTCAAGAATTTATTAAACATTTTTAAAAAGAAATTATCATTTCCTAATAATTACATATTAAATACAGAAAGTAAAACAAGAAAGAACTTAAGTTATTCCTGGAGACTCTGAAGTGACAAGGATCTGAATCTTAGTCCCAGGAGTTTTGTTTTCTTGATCTTTGATTTGGGATTTTTTGTTTTTCTGGTTTTTCAGTTTTCACATTTCATCAGTTAGGACAAAAAAAGAGGAGAGATAATTTCAGAGACTCTGAATTTAAGCATCCCTTACCTCATTAGACTTATTGCATGATGAATAAATTTAGAGTTTTAAAAAACCCCTAGGTTTACTGTTCTTCCTTCATCAATTATTAGCTATATGCTAGAACTATGGTTTTGTAATGGGTAAATCCTTTTAGCTCTCATGAAAAAGTATATCAAATGTTGTGAGAATTAAATTGGATGGAGCATGTGTAAGTGTTTTTTAAACCCTTACAATTCCAGATTTCTGTAGAGCTAAAACTAATTTTTAGAACCTCCACTTCATTTTCTTACCCACTTGTGGGCCCTGACCATTGATACCCATCGAACATTTCTTATATAAGCATTAAGAATGAGATTATCCAGATGAGACTAACCTGGTTTGTAAGACAAGATGGAAGACGTTAGCTACAGGTGTCTTAATGATTTTCAGATTAACTCCTGTGATGGGTAATTTTATGTGGCTGTTGACTGAGCCCTAGGATACCCAGATAGTGGCTAAGCACCATTTCTGGGTGTGTCTGTGAGGGCACTCCTGCAAGAGATTAACATTTGAATCAATGGATTTAGGAAAGCACAGTGCCCTCCCCATATGAGTGGCTTTCATCCAATCATTTGAGGACTTGAATAGAACAAAACTGCTGAGGAAAAAGTAATATTGCCTGATTGTGTGAGCTGTGACACTGGTCTTCTGCCCTCGACTGAGATTTACACCATCGGTTCCCTCTTATTCTCGTGCTTTTAGGCTCACACTGAATTACGCCATCAGCTTTTCTGGTTCTCCAGCTTAAAGACAGCAGAGCAAGGGACTTCTCTACCTCCATAATCTCGGGAGCCAAGTTTGAATAATAAATACCTTATATATACGTATGTATATACATACATGTATGCATCCATAAGTACACACACATGCACAAACATATACATATAGTCATGTTCTGCAGTATAATATTTTGATCAACAACATAGTGAATATACAATGGCTCACAAGATGCTAATGGAGCTGAAAAGTATTGTTATTATTATTATTATTGAGACAGAATTTCACTCTGTGCCCTGGATAGAGGTACGTGGCATCATCATAGCTCACAGCAACCACAAACTTTTGGGCTCAGGAAATCCCCTTGCCTCTGCCTATCAAAGTAGCTGGGACCAAAGTCTCCACTATAATGCCAGATAGTTTTTCTATTTCTAGTAGCAATGGGGGTCTAGCTTTTTGCTCTAGCTGGTCACAAATTCCTGAGCTCAGGTGATCTGCCTGCCTCAGTCTCCTAAAGTGGTAGGATTACAGGAGCTGTGCATGGCCAGAAGCTGAAAAATTCTTATTGCCAATGCCACTGTGGCCATTGCAATATCATAGTGCAATACATTACTTGTGTGGTGATGTTGGTCTACACAAACTTACTGCATTGCAAATTGTATAAAAGTAGCTTAGTAGTAGTATAGTACATAGTATTTAACAGTGATAATAAACCACGATGCTACTGGTTTATGTATTCATTGTATTATGCTTTTTATCATTATTTTAGAATGTATGCCTTCTACTTATTAAAAAAAGTTAACTGTATAACAGCCCCAGGCAGATCTTTTAGGCGGTATTTCCGAAGAAAGCACTGTTATCATAAGAGATGACAGCTCCTTGCTTGTTCTTGCCCCTAAAGACCTTCCAGTGGGAACAAGATGTGGAAATGAAAAGACTATGATGATACTGATGATCCTAAGGCTGTGGAGACCTTGGCTGATGTATGTATGTTTTACTTTTTTTTTTTTGGCAGTTTTTGGCCAGGGCTGGCGCCCTACTCCTTTGAGCCACAGGTGCCGCCCTGGGTGTTACCTTTTTAAAATGTGTTTAAAAAATAAAATTAAAAAACCTAAAAAATAGAAAAAGCTCAGAAATAATAATATGAAGTCAAAATATTTGTGTAAAGCTCTACAATGTGTGTTTTAATCTGTTATTACAAATGAGTAAAAATGTTTAAAAAATTCAAGTTTATAAAGTAAAATGTTACTGTAAGCTAACAGTAATTTATTATTGAAGAAAGATGATTTTTGTATAAATGTAGTATAGCCTAAGTATGCAGTGTTTACACATTTTATGGTAGTGTGTAGTGATACCCCAGGCCTTTGCATCACTTATCACTCTCTCTCTAAGCAACTTCCAGAGCTTCAAGCTCCGTTCATGGTAAGTGCTCTATACAGATGTACCATTTTTTAAATTTTATACCACATTTTTACTCTACCTTTACTATATTTAAATATGTTTAAACATAGAGACACTATTGTGTTACAATAACCTATGATATACAGTACAGTAACATACTGGATTTATAGCCTTATAAACTAGCTAGGTGGTAAGCAATACCATTTAGCTTTATGTTAAGTAAACCCTTTAATGTTTACACAATAACAAAATCACTTAATGATCCATTTCTCCAAATGTATTTTTATCTTAAGTGACACCTAACTGTATGTGGTATATATACAGTTGACCCTTGAACAACACAGATTTGAAATATGTGGGTTCACTTACACAGAGATTTCCTTCCAACTTTGCCACCTCTAAGACATCAAGACCACTCCTTGTTCTTCCTCCTCTTCCTCAGCTTATTCAACAGAAAGATAATGAGAATGAAGACCTTTAAGATAATCTACTTGCACTTAATAAATAGTAAATATATTTTTTCTTATGATTTGATTAATATGCTTTTCTTTTTTCCAGTTTACTTTATTATAAGAATGCAGTGTATGATACATACAATATACAAAATGTGTGTTAATCGGCTATTCATGTTATTGGTAAGCCTTCCAGTCAACATTATTCTATTAGTAAAGTTTTGAGGCCAGGTCAAAAGTCATACACGGATTTTTTCGAGGTCTTTAAAATATGGCAATGGAACTTTCATAGGAATTGCATTAAAATTGTATATTGCTTTGGGCAATGTGGCTGGGAAGAATCAACATTGTTAAAATGCCTTCCTTATTTTCATTCTGCTTTAAGACGCCTGAGCAGAGGGTGGACCCAAACACAGGACACATAAAGGCCTTTGGCTAACGGCAATCTTTCCTGGCGGTTTTCATCATTTAAGTTTTGCATGGCAGAATTTAAAGTAAAAGAAATTCTTAATTTCTGCCTTTATGGGTCCTAGTGTAGGTTCTCCTTGGTAGCTCTGGGAGCCAGAGAATAGCTTTTATTCTTTCCCCGCCTCCTCTGTCTGGTTAGCCCGCTTGGTTCAGCCATACTTGATGTAGGTGCCACGTCTGGGCAGGTGCAGCTGTGTGGGGCTTTGTGAGGGCAGACTGCCAAGGAGAAAGAGGGATTAAACACCTGGAAGCAATTTTGACCCCAGGATTGTAAAATGTCTTACAAAAAGAGTGGGCCTAAGATCGTTGACTCAGTGAGAGTGAGATGAGAACTCACACGTAAGCCTAATGTGTCCAATACAAGGGCATGCTTCGAAACAACTAAAAGTTTATTATAAACGTCTTACCATAAAAAAAAAAGTAAGTGAGGTGATGGTTATGTTAATTAGTTCAATTTAAGATTCCACATCATATATCAAGTCATCATATTGTACCCCACAAATGTATATGGTTATGCTTTAGTAAAAAATTAAATTAAACAAAGAAAAAAATAACTGAGAATTGAAAGTCATGGTTTCATTCTGAATACATGGTTAGTTTTAAGCACAGAAAATTTTTTTTTTCCAAAAAGTTGCACTCTTATAGTATACATTTGACCCTGGAACAAAGTGAGGTTTAGGGGTGCTGGCCTCCTGAGCAGTCAAAAATCTGGGTGTATAACTTGAGTCCCCTAAACGTAACTATTAATAGCTTACTGTTGACTGGAAGCCTTACCAATGACATGAACAGTTGATTAATATGTATTTTGAATGTTATAGGTATTATATCCTGCTCTTACAATAAAGTAAGCTAGAGAAAGGAAAATGTTATTAAAAAAATCCCAAGAACAGAAACTACATTTTCGGCTCATTAAGTGGAAGTGGATTATCACAGAGGTCGTCATCCTCACTGTCTTCAAGCTGAAGAGTCTGAAGAGGAGGGAGAAGGGGGGATGGTCTTACCATCTCAGGGGTGGCAGAGGTGAAAGAAATCTGTGTGTAAGTGCACCTGGGCAGGTCAAACCCATGTTGTTGAAGGGTCAAGTGTATGTATGTCATCTTTCACCACAGCCCTAGGATCCTGCAAGCTGAAGGGACTGGTGGGGATTCATATGCAGATTTCTAACCTTGTGGGGAGAGGGCCTTTTAAAAGGGATGGCACAGGGAAGAGACATAATCTTGTTGGGGTTGTAGGTTTGGAGAAGCAGTAAGGCCCGGGCTGGGGGAACTGACACCCAGTTGGTGACCTTCGAAGTGTGTGGTGCAAATTGGCAGGGATAGGAATAGGAAGCAATTTTGGCTCTGGTTAATGGTGACCTTTAGGTTTTGCCACCTGGAATCAGGAACAATGGAGTGTTGCAACCAAGGCTACGAAGCAAAGCAGAAAATGGCACTTGTGTTTATAGCAGGTGAACTTTAATGACTGCCAAGGACAGCTCAAGAACTATTTGGAGACCCTGCCAGTGGAGGGGAGTACCAGGGCCTGGGATTCCACAGATCTCCCTGCCTGGGCCCAGAGCCAATGACGATTATTGCTGTTACTTAAAACCCCTCCAGTGGCCCTTCTCCAGCTGGGAGAAGTTGGGTGGCCCAAGTTATTCCTAGTCCGTAGCAGAGAGATGTCCCTGCTGCTATTTTGGGGAACTGCACGTAGGTTGCTACCTATGTGTAGAGCCCCAAAGAACTGAATGTAGAATAAGTCCAGGAATTTAGAATATCCAGTCAATGGAGGGAGGAATCTGCCACTTTGGGAGATGAACTCCTTCCCCACTATTTTGTTATCCTCAAGACAGTTGGAGTTTGGACATTTCTAGGTCTCTGGGTATGAAATCTTTTCCTTCCTGTCAAAGCAGGTGTCTTATGACATTAAAGGCATAGTCAGAGTGTGCAGTTTCTAGTCATTTGTTTTCTGGAGTATTCTTTTCTTACCATATATCCCTAAATGGCATCTGAATAGTGTAATGATTCTAGCTGTCCTTAAATGTTTACATTTGTTGCAGTATGAAAATGGTTCATTTATTGCTTTCTTGGGAAAGGGGGGCAATAGATATCAGCTCAGAATGCCACAGTGAAATGTGGCACTTTTTTTCCCCTTAACCTTTATTGCCTCATTTAGCAAGAAACTAAGATCACCTGCTGATGTTCAGACTGATCCACCTGCTCCTCCAATGAGAAATATGAAGCATATTGTGCTTTTATACCAGTAAGCTTTGAGAAACTGAAGCTTTCTTCTTCTTCTTCTTCTTCTTCTTCTTCTTCTTCTTCTTCTTCTTCTTCTTCTTCTTCTTCTTCTTCTTCTTCTTCTTCTTCTTCTTCTCCTTCTCCTTCTCCTTCTCCTTCTCCTTCTCCTTCTCCTTCTCCTTCT
>CAUYON010004222.1:0-27015 GCA_963573935.1 Arctocebus calabarensis
GATCACTATATAAAGACATTAATACTCTACCTTTAATAAGTTTCACCAGTACCCTGCTAAGATGCACCGTAGGTGTGTTCCCACTAATTGCCCTCCCTCTACCCATCCTCCCCCCACCCCTCCCCTCCCTTTCCCCTATCCTCTTTATATAAGAACATGTCATCTGCAAAGAGGACCAATTTAACTTTTTCCTTCCCACTCTGGATGTCCTTTATTTCTTTCTCCTGCCTATTGGTCTGGCTAGGACTGCCAGTATTATGGTGAGTAGGTGTGGTGAGAGTGGGCATCTATGTCTTTTTCCAGCTCTTAAGAGAAAAAGTTTTCAGCATTTCTTCACTTTGTATGATGTTGGCTGTGGGTCTGTCACAGTTGGCCTTTATTATGTTGAGGTATTTTCCTTCCATACTTAATAACTGCAACAGGTGGATAGTTTATCGTTTGTGACAGGATCTCACTCTGTTGTCCAGGATAGAATGCAGTGGCATGATCTCACATGTAGCTCACTGCAACCTCAAATTCCTGGGCTCAAGCAATACTTCTGCCTCAGCCTTCCAAGTAGTTAGGACTACAGGTGTGTACCACCATGCCTGGCTAACTTTTTCTATTTTTCGTAGAGATGGGGGTCTCACTCTTTTTCAGGCTGGCCTTGAGCTTCTGGCCTCAAGCAGTCTCCTGCCTTGACCTTACAGAGTGCTAGGATTCAGAGATTTTTTTTTTTCTTAAATCATAAAGACAGACTGAATTTTTTCAAATGGTTTTTCTGCATCTATTGAGATAATAATGCCCCCCCCATTCTATCTGATGCTTATTGATTTATAAATGTTTAACCTCCTTGCATTCCTGGGATGAATCCTGCACTTGATCTTGGTGCATCAGCTTTCTGATGTGTTGGTGGATTTGGTTTGCTAGTATTTTGTTGAGAATTTTTATATTTATGTTCATCATTATTGTTGTTGTTCTTGTGTTCTTGTCTGGCTCTGGTATCAGGGTTATGTTGACCTCATGGAATGAGCTAGGGAGAATTTCTTCTGCTTCAAATATTTGAAATAATTTGAGAAGAAATGGTATCAATTATTGTCAAAGTTTCAGTAGAAAGCCTAGACTTTCTTTGTTGGGAGGCTTTTTATTATTAATTCAATCCCATTAGTTGTTATTGGTCTGTCCAGGTTTTCTGTTTATTCTTGGTTCAATCTTGGTAGCTTGTGTCCAGGAATTTATCCATTTCCTCTAAGTTTTTGAATTTATTGGCATGCAGTTGGTCATAGTAGTCTAATGATCCTTTCCTTCCCTTCAGTTTATGTATGTCTCTCTAGGTGAGGTGAATTTCTTATAAACAGCATATAGTTGAGTTTTATTTTTTATCCCTTCAGTTGGTCTTTATTTTTTACATGGGGACTTTAATCCATTTATATTCAAGTTATATTTGATAACTGAGGACTTAATCTTACCATATTGTTGGTTGTTTTCTGGTTGTTTCGAGGATCTTTTGTTCCTTACTTCCTCTCTTATTATTTTGGTGATTAGGTATGGTTTGACTCCTTTCTCCTTCTTTCTATTTTGTTTACTGACTACCAGTGTGTTTTATAGTTTCATGTTTTCATGATGGTGATTAATATCTTTCTTTCACTTCCAGATGTTAACTGAATCATGAACTGTTTCCAAGACTTCACTGAATTGTCTAACTGTATTTTCATGCACTTCAGAGTTTCCTTAAGGTCATTATTTTGAATTCTTTTTCTGGCATTTCATATATTTTCTTATGATTGGAGTCTGTTATTGGAGAATTATTGTTTTCCGTTGGAGGTGTCCTTTTTTTTGGTTTTTCATGAATGATATGTCCTTACACTGATTTCTGAGCATCTGGTTCAAAAGTTACCTCTTCAAATTTTCTGGAGTAGGTTTCTTAGGGGAAGACTTACTCACACAGACTGGTCTTAGGGTATAGGTTTGGTGGAGGAGCACTGGCTTTGGTTCTACATGGATGCAGAAGTGTAGTCTCTATGTAGCTTCTTTAGTTATAATCCACACTAGTGATGTTTCAAGAGTCTTAGAGGTCTAGGCTGAGAGTTTTGTGGTGGTGGTGGAATAGCTTTCCCAGAGGTGGCTTGCCAGACTGCATCTTTATTAGAGGGTGGTTAACCATGTCCTCAGTGGTTAACTTAGGTGGTGGTGGTGATCATGGCATTGTCACTTTGGCTGGGAACACAGGCATGTGGTTACTCAGGCAGACTTGGAGCATATCTAATAGGGGCAGCCCTTGTGATTGTTTCTCAGGCCTGCGATGCAATCACATGACTTCTTCTTGGCTAGTTTGGAATGGACTACAGAGCTGGGTCTCAGGTTGGGATGTAGTCACATAGTTGTGTGCCCACCAGTAGTGGCTTACAGGACTGCTTCTCAGTGATGGGCCAGTGGGCAGGTCATAGGCATGTCTCTGGATAGGGTGCTGCAGAGCTGTATTTCTCAGGTCCTCAGTGTGGACACATAGCCATTCTTCTGGCTGGGCTCTTATCAGCTGCTTGGAGACTTGAGTCTCTGTTCTCCTCAGGGAAGGGTATGGATTCACCCTGGTTATGACTATCAGATTGTTCTTCTGGCTACAAGTGTGGTGGTCAGAGGTTTGGTTTCCCTTCTGTGTAGGACCAGAGAAATGGCTGATCTTAGATGCAGGCTTCTCACAGCTGGGGTTCAGCCATTCCTATAGGTTTGGTGGATTGAAGATAGAGCCTCAGTATTGCAGAGATATAGTGGCTACTGGTCCCCAGAACATAACACATTCTGGGTAGCTCTGGTCTCATGATGGCACCGTGCTGTAGCAGTTTGGCTCACGGGATAAGTAGGGTGTGGGGTGTGCACATCTTGTATTTCTAATTTTGGGCAATGCAGCTGTGTGAATTCCTGGCAGCTCTCCAAACAGGGGGCAGATTTTTGCAAGGACTGTAAGATTCTTCTATAGTAGTGAATGTAGATGTCTGCAGTGACAATAGGGGCTGGTGGTGATTTCCTGTTTACCTTTTCCCCATATGGGAGATCCCCTCCTCATTCCAGACAGATCCAATCTGACCAGAGCAGACAGAACTGCAGAGGCTGAGTGCCCCTATGCTGTCCTCTTCAGATTCCAATAACCACAGGTGCTTCTCAACTCCCCCAACACATTCCAGCACTCTCCCTTCAATACTCTAAGATAGTTAAATCTTAGTTGTTTATTTGGTTCTTTCTTGTGGGGGGGATGTGTATGGATATGCACCATGTATCTCTAATCAGCTATTACAAGTATTTTCTGTGTTTACTATAGTGAACAAGTAATGCCAGTATAACAAGCAGAACCCCAGTAAGTTTTCTGATAATGATTTAACCATGTGTGACCTGGAGCAGGGATTCTTCATTAGCTCTTAAGGATTAAGACACGGGTCTATGAAACACCTGAAACTACTTGCAAAATGTCCATTTGTGTGTGTAACCCTATGTGTAGAGAAAGAAGAGGAAGGAAGAGAGGGTCTATGGCTTTTATACATTCTTAAAAAGATCTATGATCCAAAAAAATGTTAAAATCACCCACATAGAACTTTGGTTCACCTTACCCCAATTTCTCCTATTTTCAGGGTGGGGCATTATTCAATGGATTGAGGGACTGGTAATTTGGAACATGAATTTCTAGTCTTAATTCAAGTATTTTGTATACTTCATCTTCTAATGAAATTTGCACAACTCCTTCAAAAAATAATAAAGTGAAAAACAGCCGGATATAACATCTGACAGAATTTCTTGCAAATAGTTAAGTTTTTCAAAGTTAGAATATTTATTATTTTAGACTATAAGTTTCATATTGTGCACTGATCTTTACCCTTATGCTTCTTGATAAAATGCCACATACATTGTTCAGTCTTAGAATAGAGTTTATCAGAATTTTACCAAAAAGAGAAAAGTCACTATTATTTAAAAAGTAATGAATTCTCTTAATAAAGGTCAAATACTTGCCATGTGTCATTAAATATTCTGTGTTCAAAAGGAGACTGGGTGATATATTACTATGACTGGATTAAGAACTTAATTTTATGTTATTTGCAATCTTAACATTATACCTATCTTAGTCTGTTTTGTGATAATGTAACAGAGGATCAAAAACTGAGTAATTAATGAAGAATAGAAATTTACATCTGGTGAGAGCCTTCTTGGTATATCATAACATAGCAGAAGACATCATACAAGTGAAAGACAGAGGACGTAGGGGGCCAAACTCATCTTTTTATAAAGAACCCACTCTCATGACAATGGCATTACTCCATTCATGTGATACAATCATCTCTTAAAGGTCTCATCTCTCAACGTTTTCACATTAGGGATTATGTTTCCAATACATGAACTTTGGGGACACTTTCAAACCATGGCAGTACCTAAACCTTTTTTATGGTACAAAACAAAAATAACAAACCTTATTCTTTATGCACAACCACTATTAGCAGTAACATAAAAAAGGAAAGTAAAAAGAAACAATCTGCATGCTCCCAAATAAGAATAAAATTAAATAAACTAACAGGAATGCTATGTAGCACATAAAATTTCACTTAGGGCAAGCTTATAACACAGAGAATTATTTAAGCTATGTTAATGAGGAAAAAAGAAGATATAAAATAGAACAAATAGTCTGATCACATCTGAGTTAAACATATACCAAATAAATATACATAAAAAACAAAAACCCAAACTTTACTGTTTCCCTGTTAGAAGTCCTAATCAGTATATACAGCTTTCTCTTGTCCCTTTTTAAATTCTTTTCTTCTGCTAACTTACCAGAGAAGTATTGCTCTAGTAGTTATTTAAGATGCTCTTTGCATCCACCTGCTAAATTAGGTTGGAGCCAAATAGGGTGAAACTGTGAATACTTGGGATGTGCAAAACTTGAGATCCTAAGGTATCAAATACCAGAAGTGTGGTTTGGGGAAGTAATTCTGTGGTAGAATGATGTCTGTCTGTGGCACCTGCTTTTGCTTGCCATTTTGGGTTGATGACAATACTATTTGATGATATATATAAAAGCTTGCCATTTAAAAATATATATGCTAAACAAAAAAAATCCTTTATCCACAAAAATTGTTTAAATAATAAAAATGGAAATGAAGTGCCAATCAGAAAAGGTAACCTGTAAGTTTTCCTTTGCTTCCAAGGACAAGATCCTCTGAATAAACGACTACATGTGGGTATTTTTCAAACTTTAAAAGTGAATACTGTATGTTAGACTCCTAACAGATATCTGGTATTTTTAAACTGTGCTCAACATCATTTGTTTTCCTGATGACTTGAACATATATAACTTTCGCATACAGATGTAACATAGACAAAAAACAATACAAATGCATGTAATAGTTTAATGGGAAAATACAATTCCCCAATTTTAAACTTACTGTTCATGGAAATCCAACATTGGTGGCTCAAATCGTATGGGCCTGCAATTACCCCGATATAGAGATATACTGTAAATAGAAAGAAAATGACATAAGCAGCAATTCTTAAAAATTCTATTTCCCCCAATTGTACTAAGATACTTGACTTTTGTCATAACAAAATATCTGTAAGAAAAATAGTCTAATGTTCTATGGAAATACATGTTTTTATATTACAAGAAAATTAATAAATGTATATTTTAAGAAATTAAAAGGTGGGAATATTTTTCCTATTCAAAGATAAGTGAAAACAAAAAATGTTCACACTGCTGAAATTTATTTGCCTGACATAATCAGTAGCAAAATACAGCTGTAAGCTGTGACGCCACAGCACTCTACCCGGGGTAACATAGTGAGATCACGGGATCCTTTCAATAGATACAGAAAAAGCATTTGATAAAATTCAGCATCCTTTTCTAACAAGAACACTTAAGAATATAAGTATAGCTGGCAGATTTCTTAAACTGACTGAAGCCACCTCTGACAAACCCTACCTAAAATCATACTGAATGGAGTAAAACTGAAAGCTTTTCCACTTAGAACTGGAATTGGACAAGGATGTCCACTATTATCACTACTATTCAACAGTGTTGGAAGTTTTGGCTAATACAATGAGGCAAGATAATGCTATAATGCAGCAGATCTTAACCTGTGGGTCGCGACCCATAGGAACTGTATTAAAGGGCTGCGGCATTAGGAAGGTTGAGAACCACTGCTATAAAGGGAATACAAATAGGGGCAAAAGTGGTCAAACTCTTGCTGTTTGCTGATGATATGATCTTATACTTAGAAAACCCCACAGATTCAACCATGAGATTCCTGGAAGTGTCTCAAGAAATACAGTAACATCTCAGGGTACACAATAATGTCCACAAATCGGTGGTGTTTGTATATGCCAATAATAGCCAAGTCAAGAAGCTAATCAAAGATACAATTCCCTTCACGGTAGCTTCAAAGAAAATGAAATATCTAGGAATATACCTAACAAAATACATGAAGGACCTCTACAAAGAGAATTAGGAAACCATAAGAAAATAAATTGCAGAAGACAACAAATAGAACAGTGGTTCTCAACCTGTGGGTCGCAACTCATAGGAACTGTATTAAAGGTTTGTGGCATTAGGAAGGTTGAGAACCACTGAAATAGAAGAACATATCATGGTCATGGATGGGAAGAATCAACATTGTTAAAATGTCTATACTATCCAAAGCAAGCTACAGATTCAATGCAATCCCCATTCAAATACCAGCATTATATTTTGAAGAACTGAAAAAAATATATTTCTTCATTTTATATGGAACCAGGAAAAAACCCATATAGCCAAGGTAATTTTTAGGAATAAAACAATGCCTGGAGGTATCACTCTACCAAACTTTAGGTTATATTACAAGTCCACAGTGATCAAAACAGCCTGGTGTTGGCACAAAAATAGAACATAGACATATGGAACTAAATAGAGAAACTCAAGAGATGAAATCAGTCTCTTATTGCCTCCTGATCTTTGATAAATCAAACAAAAACATATATACTAGTGAAAAGAATCCTTATTCAATAAATGGTGCTGGGAGAACTGGATCACTACATGGAAAAGATTGATATTGGACCCACACTTTTCTCCACTTACAAAAATTGACTCAAGATGGATTAGAGAGTTACATCCAACACATGCAACAATAAAAATCCTAGAAGAAAGTGTGGGAAAAACTCTTGAGGATGTTAGCCTGGGGAAAGATTTTATGAAGACTTCAGTGGCAATCACAACAACAAAAATAAACAAAAGAGACTTATTTTTTTTTTTTGGAGACAGAGTCTCACTTTATTGCTTTTGGTAGAGTGCCATGGTGTCATAGCAACCTCCAACTCCTGGGCCTAGATGATTCTCTTTCCTCAGCTGGGACTACAGGCATCCACCACAGCACCTGGCTATTTTTTTTGTTGTTGCAGTTTGGCCAGGGCCAGTTTCGAACCTGCCGCCCTTGGTACATGGGGCTGGTGCCTACCCACTGAGCCACAGGCACCACCCCCAATGTGACTTAATTAAACTGAAAAGCTTCGGCACAACTAAGGAAACAATAATTAAAGCAAATAGACAACCTTTAAAATGTGAAAAGATATTTTTACATTACAAATCTGATAAAGGTTTGGTAACTAGAATCTACAGAAAACTCAAATTAATCAACACACAAAAAGAGCAAACAATCCCATCTCTCACTGGGTAGATAAGAGACATGAACAGAATCTTCTCTGAGGAATACAGATGAGTGGCTAACAAGCATGAAAAAGTGTTCAATGTCCCTAATCATCAGAGAAATGCAAATCAAAGTCCCCCTAAGATATCACTTAACCCTAGTGAGAATAGCCAACATCACAAAGTCCCAGAGTTGTGGGTGCTGGCATGTGTGTGGAGAGAAAGGAACATTTTTACACTGTTTGTGGGAGTACAAACTAATACAGCATCTTTGGAAAGAAATGTGGAGAATCCTCAAAGAACTCAAATTAGACCTCCCATTTGACCCTGCAATCTCACAAGTAGGCATCTATCCAGAAGAAAAAAAATCATTTTATCATAAAGACATTTTTCATTAGAATGTTTATCATGGCTAAGATGTGGAAACAACCTATATGTCCATTAATGCAGGAAAGGATTAACAAATTCTGGTATATGTACACTATGGAGTACTATTCAGCCATAAGAAAAGATGGTGAATTCTTTACATCTTTTGTATTGACCTGGATGGAGTTGAAACATTCTTCTTTGTAAAGTATCACATGAATGGATATCCAATGTACTCATTTTTATTATCAAGCCAGTTGATGATCAATCATATGCCCACATAGAAGAAAAACTTAATTTGAGTTGGTGGAGGGGCAACAAGGGGGGATTGGTGTGCTCTCACTTAAAGGGCACAAGGTAGGGGTGTATGGCACACTTTTAGGGTGAGGGACACAACTACAAGAGGTACTCTACCTAACAAATTAAAAAAAATGTAACTGTTTTTTTGTACCCTCATAATAACCTGAAATAATAATAAAAAAATCTGGAAGCATCAGTAATGTTTTTAATATACTGGACACATATATACACATTTTCTTCCTTTTTCACTAAACAGCCTAGAGTCAATGACCGCTCAGTAATAGTGAGTACATATGGCACATAGATGTTAGTTTCTAAGATTATCTTCCACTAAAATGAAGCAGGAATCTTTGGAGAAATGGGTATTCCAGGGATACGGGAAGGAAAATGACAAGATAAGCCTGGAACATCCTAATGTGCCAGAAAATAAGGAAGTGTTCAATAAACGATGGGGGACAGGTAAAAATAACACAAAATAAACAAAAACGTGTGATTTTTTATGACAATGCAAATGACAGTGAAATAAATGGATAAAAATAAACTTTGACTTCAATCATACTCTTAATTAGAATGTCAACTAATAATCACAAAAAAATGGAATTTAAAAAACCCAGTACAGTAATAACTTTTCCAGGCAAGAACCACCAATTCTGTAGACACTAAGACTAGTGAAGAGTTTTATGTAAAATAAGATATTTATATAGTCTCAAAGTACTTCTCTGCAGGATACAAAGTACTGCTCTGTATAATTACAAGAGAAAAATGGAACAAACAGATAATAGTGTGCACTGAGACTGGCATAAACTTTAGCAATAATCCTGCCACAATGCACAATCTGAATCAAAAAATGAAGAAATATTAGAAAACTCAAACTAGGATATTCTATAAAATAAATGCCCTCTACTCTTAAAAAATGTCTATGTTATAGAACATCAGAAAGGAAAATCGATCACTCCACATTAGAGACTAAAGAAACATGAAAATTGAATATGAGGGGTAGAGCTCTGGACCAAAAATTTGTTTTCTTTTTTAAACAAATGAGACATTGGCAAAATTAAAATGAGGTCTAAGAATTAAATAACAATATGAGACAGTCTTATTTTTTGATTTTGATAATTTACATGATCTGTAAAATGATGTTCCTATTGGTAAGAAATAATACACTGAAATGTTTAAGTGTAAAAGAGAGTTTATCTACAAATGATTCTCAAGCATGTCAGAAAAACTACATTTACTATAAATATAAATACTCATCTATGAGGTAGATTAGGGGAGGGAGGGAGAAAGAAGTTGTTGAATGGAAGATTATGAATGATAAAGTGAAAAAAATCTTAATAAATGGGGAATCTGGGTCAAGGGAATATGAGAATTCTTTGTACCATTATTCTATCTCTTCTCTAAACTAAAATTATTTCTAAACAAAGGATAAAAACATTAAGTGTAAATTTAATAGTAAAGCTTATTTTTTGTAGACAGAATATGTTTGAAACTTGCTTTTTAGGATCTAATCTGAAAACCAATGTTAAAATCATTTATTATAGTTTTTAATACAGTTGGGGTTAAATCTCCTATCTTGTCATGTTTTCTACTTTTCTCATCTGCTTTTCATTCCTTTTGTCCTCTCTTCGCACTTTCTTTTAGATCATCTTAGTATTTGTTCAGTGTTTCATTTTAACTCCACAACTAGTTTATTAGTGTTATCTCTTTGTTCTTTTTTTGAAAAAATATTTTAACATTTCCTCTAGGGTTTATTCATCTCACCACAGTCTAATTTCTAAGAATATTATGCCACTTTACATAATAATGTAAGAACCATAGAACTCAATTCTTCCATCCACTCCTCTTGTCCTTCATAAATTCCATGAAACTTAAAGTCAATTATCTTGACCTTGTCTTAGACTTGATCTGATCTTAGACTTCTGAGCCTCCTGAACTCTGAGGAATAAATGTCTGTTGTTTAAGGTACCAGGTCTATGGTATGTTGCTACAGGCAGTCTACGAATTACAAACATTCCAAGTTACACACAAGTCACACTTACGAACGAAGGCTACTATGGTAAGCTCCCAAGTTACAAACATCTGACTGACACTTATGAATGGAGACTATTATGGTAACAGATTAATGTACCTGTTCCTGCTTACATACAAATTCAACTTAAGGACAAACCTACAGAACCCATCTTATTTGTAACCCAAGGACTGCCTGTACAGCAGCCTGGGCTAAGAGTTTTAGTGCTTAACCCAGTCCCATATCCAAACTATATGCCAATTTGAACCAAATGTTTATCCAATGCATGGTCTTGGTCACGCACACACAAAAAACATGTGAAGGCTATAAATATGTCTACAAATCCCAAATCCTTTGATACTTTTTTTTGGGGGGGGGGAAGAGTCAAGCTGTCGCCCTGGGTAGAGTGTCGTGACATCATAGCTTAGAGAGACCTCAAACTCTTGAGCTTAAGTGATTCTCTTGCCTCAGCCTCCCAAGTAGCTAGGACTATAAGCACCCGCCACAATGCCCAGCTATTTTTTGGTTGTAGTTGTCTTTGTTGTTTGGTGGGCCCGGGCTAGATTCAAACCCACCAGCTCTGGTGTATGTGGCTGGCACCCTAGCCACTTTGAACTACAGGTGCTGAGCCAACCCTTTGATATTCTTGCCATCCATAGGTGAGGGTCTACTTCCCCTCACTCCCACTTTGAAAATGGCCAAAGTAAGTAGCTGGTTGATGGGTAGTGTATGACAGAAGTAACATTCCAAGAGCAGGAAATAAAAGGTAATAGAGCTTCCACTGGTGATCTTTGGAACATTCACTCAAAAGTACAGTCATCACACTGTGAAGGAAACCAAACTATCCCATGTGGAAAGACCAAAGAGACAAATTATAAGCAGTCAGGTAACTGAGGTGCTAGTTAACAAGCTAGCATCAACAAGTGAGTGGACAGTCCTCTGACTCCCAGCCATCAAGTCATTCCCGGCTCTGGGGTCTCCTCAGCAGAGGCCCTGGATCATAGAGCAGAGACCTGTTATCATCACTGTGTGTGCCCTGCCTGAATTGCTGACATGCATAGACTGAGAGCATAATAAAATGGCTGTTTTATTACCACTAAGTTTTGGGTAGTTTGTTAGACAGATGTAGATAATAGATAAGTAGACCATGAGATGACAGTACAATTATGTACTGATGTAAATTCTTCATTATTATAGGAAAATACCTAAAGCTTAGATTTTGATCATGGATAAATAAAATAATTTTCTTAAAAGTAGGGAAACACGATTCTATAACTAATTTTCTAACTGCTTACTTGGATGTCTAATCTTTTTTCTTTCCTGCTACACTTTGGAAGAAAAAGAGCTATCTTGGGCCACACATTAAATATACAGACAGTTACAAAACCTGATGGGCAAAAGAAAAAGTCCATGCATGCTTTTTGTATCCTAACACCACAGATAAACAAAGAGTTCTCAAATAATCCCACAGGTTGGACACCCCTATTTAGAATAAAGGATCAAGGAAGAAGCATATGATAAAGAGGTGCCTTTTCTTGCCAATATTTTGGCTCTAGACATGTCAAGAGAGTTCTAGATTTCTTAGATGGTGTAGCCATCTAAGACGGAGGGACAAAGCTAAATTTACAGTGGTCTGGAGACAACCCACCCACTCTGGTACCAAAAACTACTTGGGCAGAGTTCACCGGCAGGTCCCAATAGAGCATATAACATAGGGAGAAAGAATAATTAGAGAAAGGGGCCATATTATTGCAAATATGAAAGAGTAAAAAAAGCAAAAACAGTGAATTCTGAAGAACTTTTATTATTACATTTTTGAAGTAACAAGTGAAGTTTTAATTGTCCTCTTAATTTGAATTTTTTGACACTTGAAGACAAAATTCTTTGTTGTTGTAGTTTACACTTTTGCTAGTCTATTTTGATATTCACACATGTACTTTAAGCATCAAGCCTGTGAAGAAGAAATGCCTGCTCCTTCTAAATCCAAATGTGAACTACACTGATGACAGCGAGGGCAAGGGCATCTTCTGTTACTAGCAAATTCAGATTTAAACCTGGTTTTCCACAGAAAATGTTTAGAAATACATGCTACAATGTGATTTTCAATTTATTATTCCCTCTTCACTAAAAGGACTAGGGGGAAAGAAAAGAGAATGACAGGAATCTCCCAGAAGAAAGTGAAAGTATCTTAGTACACTACTAAATATGTAAGGCTTACCTTTTCTGTTGATATGAACTGAGTCCCAGTGTTGTCTCTGTCTGTAAGAGGAAGAAAGTAACGGTGAAATAATGAAACCACATCTTTATAATGCAGGAACATGAAATATACTACATATTATATGCTATATTATACATTATAATGAAATAATATATAATATTATATATTATATAATACATGATAATATATATAATATAACATATAATATATAGTATATACTATAATTTAAATTTTGAACTTGGATTTTCAGGTTAAACCTGATTCTAAAATCACATGCCATGACTAGTCACACACTATGTAATTCAAATGAGAGAATAATTTGGATCAAATTTTAAACATACATGGAAGTAATCCAAAGTAATGCAATTGATTTAGAAATTAGACAAGTCAATACATCCTATGAGAACAGTCCCTTTTACTCACTATTCACCTCTGAAAAAGTGTGCACCAGGTGCTAGTATACAGTAGTTCCTGCCATCATCAGCTCAAGGTACAGTATCTATGTGTGAGTATTAGTGGGGGGGAGGGGGACACGGTAATTTAAAATATGTGCTTATACATTGAAAAAAGATTATAAAGATTTTGGAAAGGTGCTATAAAAGGGAATATACAGGCTATATATTTAACTATGTCATAAGGAAAAGCCTGTCTGAAGAGATAACCTTTATATGAAAACCAGAAAAATAAAAAGAAGGGGTGTAGAAGTAGGATGGGTGGTAATGAAAGGAAACAGCACGTGCAGAGGCCCTTGGGGGCAAGAGCTTGATCTGTTCAAGAAATAGATGGTAGGTCTATTTGGCTGGGACTTAGAGAAAATTCAGGAGGACTAGGCAGGGGCTAGATGATGCTGTACCCTGTGAAAAGCCATGGTAAGAGGTTTGCACTGTGTTGTACTCTAAATGCAATGTGAGGTGTCTGAACGAGTTAAGACAGAGAGAGACAAGGCCTGCTTTAAGTTTTAAAGACATTATTCTGGCTATATGATAGAAGATGGATCAGAGGGGGACAAAGGGAAAGGAGAAGTTGGGAGGCGACAGTCATAGTTGAGGTGATGAAGGAAATGAAGTCCTTAATGATGTTTAAGAAAATGTCAACACTCTTAAGAAATATCATTAGTGAATTTATTCCAATAGGTTAGTTGCTATGTTATATTATTAGAAAAAGTAATGTATGACATTTTTTCCCAATGATATATATTATTTTGAAATAGCATTTGGGAGAATGTATTAAAATATGGGGAAAAATACGGCAAATGTGAGAAAATGTCTTGTTTTTTGAAGATATATACCAAATGAAGTATAAAAGTATCTGCAATTTTCTTTAAAATGTTTCAGCAATATAATTTTTGCATGTATATACAGATAAAGCAAATATGGAAAAATGTTAATTGTTGGGTATGAGTCCTGAGGGTATTCATTGAACTCTTATTTTCTGTATTTAAAGAAAATTGTCTTTAACTTTTTATTATGAAAATTATATTCATTCTCCACAAAATGGGAGAAAATATTTGCAAACTATGTCTGATAAAAGATTAATAAGAACTCCTATAACTTCATAACAACAAACAACTTGATTAAAAAATAAGAAAGAAATAAATTAGGTATTTCTCCAAAGGAGATATACAAATGTTCAGTAGGCACATGAAAAGATGCTCAACAGCACTAGTTATCAGACAAATGCAAAATTAAAACCACATGATGCTGCTTTATACTCATTAGGATGACTACTATTAAAAATAAAAAAGGTAACAAGGTTGGCAAGGGTATGCAGAAAGAGGAACCCTGTGTATTGCTGGTAGGAATATAAAAGGGTGTAGCCACTATGGGTAACAATATGGTGGTTCCTGAAAAAATTAAACATACAATTACCATAAGAGCCCACTTCTATATGTATATCCAAAGAAGAGGGACTCAGACACTGCATGAATTCATGTTCACAGAAGTATTTTTCACAACAGTTAAAAAGTGGAAGTCACCCTGTACTCACTGAGAGATGGATGAATAAACAAAATGTGATTTATACAAACAATGGAACAGTATTCAGCCTTACAAAGGAAGGAAACTTTGACACATGCCCCCACAATGGATGAACCTTGAAGACTGAGTCCACAATTTACTTTAAGTGAAATAAGACAGTTAGTTATTAAAGGACAAATACTGTACAATTCTACTTATACAAGGTACCTAGAGTTGTCAAATTCATAGGAGATATAAAGTAGAATGGTGGTTGCCAGAGGCTCTGGGAAAACAGGAATGAGGAGTTAATGTTAAAGCTTCTGTCTCAGACTACTCGGCTATGGAGTGGTACCCATTCCTAGGCTGTTAACAACTGGGCGGAACAGCACAGGATGAGTGATGTATTATATATTTTACCACAATTTTTAAAAGCTACAGTAGTCAAAATATTGTGATACTGGCTTAAAGATAGATAACAAACCAATGGAACTGGGCAAAGTCCAGAAACAGACCCACTTGATTTTCAATAAAGGCATTGGTGAAATCATTAGAGAAATATATGTTTTTTTCAACAAATGATGCTAGATGTTACAGTTTGGATGTGTCCCCTACAAAGTTCATGTTTTCAAAACTTAATCACTGTGCCCTGATGAGTAGATTAATGTCAGCTCTGCTTTCATTAATGGATTAGTGCTGCTATTGTGGGAGTGGCTTTGTGATAAAAATCAGCTCTCTCTGGCTCTCTTGCTCTTGCCCTTCCACCATGTGATATCACCACGTTATGACACAGCAAAAAGGCCCTCACCATATGCCAGGACTGTACTCTTGGATGTCCCAGACTTCAAAATCATGAGCTAAAAAAACTTTTTAATAAATCATCCAGTCTGTGGTAACCTATTATTGCAACAGAACACTGAATAAATCTATGTCGGGAGAATAAGAGCCTTTATTCTGACTTCACACTATGTACTCAAATTAATTTCAGATAAATCGTAGTTTTAAACATAAAAACAAATTATAAAGCTTCAATAAGAAAATAAAGGAGATTATCTTTGCAACCTTGGAATAGACAAGAATTCTTGAACCAAAAAAACACTAACCATGAAGAGAAAATTGATAGACTAGACTTCAACAAAATTAACAACATATGTCACCCAAAGATTCCATAATTAAATGAAAATGCAAACGCATAATAAGAAAATATTTGCAAATCATGTATCTGATGAATGGCTTACATCCCGAACATACAAAAAAAAACCCTGCGAATCTGAGTAAGAAAACAGCCTACTACTTTAAAATTATAGAAATAGAAATAGAAAATTATAGAAATGTTAACTGAGTATATGAAAAGATGCTCAGTAACAATTTTTAAGGAAAAGAAAATTAAAATTACAATGAGATTCTGCATACTTATTTTAATGTCCAAAATTAAAAGAATGACCATACCACGTGTAGGCAAGAATGTGTGGCAGAATGTGTGGCAAGAGTACTCTCACATACCGCTGATGAGAATGTAGAATACAGCTATAACTTTGGAAAAGGTCACAATTTCTTACAAAGTTAAAGATAACTACCGTATGAACCAGCCACAGTGGAGTACTCCTAGAATCTACCCAAGAGAAACAAAAGTACATGCAATAACAGTAATAGCAGTGTGTGCAATTATCAGCAACATCCAGGTCTAGAACTTTTTCATCTTCCCAAAGTGAGTATATATCCATACAAAGGCTTATACATGAATGGTCATAGTAGCATTATTTATAACTTGATACTAAAACAGCCAAATTTTCATCAACCGGTAAATGGATATGTGAATTATGCATATCCATACAATGGAATACTACTCAGTAATAAAAAGAATTAGCTATTGATATATGCAATAACATGGTTGAATCTCTAAATAATCATGCTGAGTGAAAAGAATGCAGACCCCGAAAAAAGTACATTCTGTATGATTACATTTATGTAAAATGTTTTAAAATGTAAACTAACCAATAAGGACAGAAAGCAGACCACTGGTTGCTTAAAGACAAAGAGTAAGGGTGAAAGAATTAAAAAAGGGACACAAGTAGACTTTTGAGAGTGATGGATATGAGTTAAGTTCACTATTTTGACTGTAGTGATGATTTCACAGGTACATAAATATGTCAAGCTTTTCACCTTGTACAATTTAAAGGGTGTGACCTAAGAATTCTACAAACATGAGAAGCTATGGGTCTCATGTGAAGCTGACCGAAAAGAAACTCAGAAAGCCTATCACCCATATGCGCTTTCTTGAGGGGAAAAAAATCATCACAAAAATAGGATCTGGTCAGTGAAATTACCCATAATGAAGAATCACACATGAGAAAGCTGTCTTGTGAAAGATAAGCAGATACTCAATGCAAAGGAACTGTGGAAATAAAGTTAGAAAAGCAGAAAACAAATGTTTTTGAATGGCAAAGTATAAGATGGAAAAAATCATTTAGTTATAATAAACAAGAACAAAAATAACAGAATATGCCAACAGAACCCTAAGTGTTGAAAGATCAAAGGAAGATCACAATGACATTATTTTATTTCTCAAATTAAGGCTTAACTATATCTTAAAAGTATCTGAAAACTGAACCCCTATATCAAGCAATTAAAAAATAAACAAAAATAAATATGACAGCATAAAAATCAGATGGAAAACAATAAACACATCTATATAAGACAAAGATAAATTCATCTATTTAAAAAAGACAAAAAGGATTATGTCAAAAAATTAAAACTCATCTGCAAACATGTACTACAAAATAATGAAGAGATGTCAGAAGTCAAAAAATGAGAAAAAATAGGGTGAGAGCCAGAAAAAGGATAAAAGCAAGCAAATAAATGTTGCCACAATAACTTTACAATGAAAATTTTTATAACTCAACAAGAAAAAAAGAAATGAGAAAGAAAATATTATGATTGAAATGTAAGCAAAGGTCATGAATGGACAATTCACTAAAGAAAAATAAATGGCCAATAATCACATGAAAAGATGATCACCTTCATTGGATAGTAAAATAATCCTTGGAAGATAGTAAAATTTCATAGTTCACCATCTGACCAGCAGGGACGTTTAAGCTTTATGAATTCATACCCAGAGGAGACTAAAGGTCTATCGAGAGCACTCAGGGATCCAGAAAATGCCCATGCTACGTATTTTTGGACCATCTATCAACTATGAGCATATCTATAATGTTCAAAGGAAATGTCAGTGAATCACAAGAATTTAAAGTTAGTAATTCTCAACTTGCTGCAAATTCTCTTTTCACCGTTGTCTCCAGAAGACAGAAACTCGTTGCTGCCCACATTTCAGACTCCATATGCTTCCATCCAGCCTCAGTCTCACTCATAACTAGTCTGCAGATTCCAGACCAATCTAAGCAGTCTCAGAAAACATCCTCAACTCAAACAGGGATATAGGAGAGGAAAAATGGATATTCCTCCAATCAAATAGACCAACCTCTGTAAAAATGTATGTGTGATATGATCTCAAATATTATTAAATTCTCTTATAAAAATATGATAATTTTATTCCTATAAATCAGTGGTTTCTACTAAGGTCAATTTTGTTTTAATTTTGTTTCAAGTAGACATTTGGCAACATCCAAAGACACTTTTTTGTGAGGGGAAGAGGTTAAGTTTTCTGATGAAATCCAGAAAACTGGCTAGACAAATTTGAAGAAAAGCTGTAACAGAGACATTTTGGATGCCTCTACATCAAAATGGAAGCTACTAGCATTAAGTGCAATTATGGATACAGACCAACATGCTACGATGCACAGAACAGTCTTTCCTCTATCCCCTCCCCCCACAAACAACAATTACCTGGTTCAACATGTAAATACTGCCAAGATTGAAAACCATACTATACATAACCTCAATTTTATAAAGAAACAAAATATTTTCACTTGTACTAGTACTTCCTTCCATTATAATTCAAAAACATGATTGCTAAAATAATTTTATCTCTATCTGATGGCTAAAAATGTCAAATAGCTTTTCGTGTCTTTTTTAACCACCTGTATATTCCCATCAGTGAAATGTGTATTCACGTCTTTTGACTGTTTCCTAAGTGGATTTTTGAGGGTTTCTTACTATTGAGTTTCCAGAGTTCTTTGTCAATAAATGGCATGCAAATGTTTTCTTCCAGGTTTTATTTGGCCATCTTTTTTACATGGTCTTTCGCGGGACAAATTTTTAATTCATCAGTCTTCTTTTATGGATTGTACTTCTGGTGTGAAGTCTTTAGTGTCAAGAACTCTTGGCCTAGCCTTGTATTCTGAAGCTTTTTTCCTATGGTCTTCTTCCTATAGGTTTTATTAAAGTTTTATGCTTTACATTTAAGACCATGATCCATTTTGAGTTCATTTTTGTATGAGGTTTGCCTGTGTAATAACATTTTAATATTTTTGTGTTCTTTGTTCCTAGTTTTTAAGGCTGATTTTGAACTAGCTATTTAATCTTATTTTGTACCACTTATTTTTACAAAAGAGGACAAGAAACATTATTGTGCAAGGAGTAGAAAGTCAAAACGGGGGTCAAGTAAGGAGTAGATAATTCTGAGAATACTCAAAAGTTGAAGTAAAAACAAAAACTTGTGTTTAAATAACAGCTTTTCCCTCACTAGCCAAATAATCTTGAGGAAAAAAATATCACATATGAAGCAGCATTGTCTACAAAGAGCTGCAGACACTAGCCTCTGGTAAGAGCTTCTCACCAACACCACTTTTGCCTTTCACCACTTTCACCACTCTAGCCATCGGTAATCAAGTTGACATGATGAGAAATGGCTGCTTTGGTTAAAAATTAGTTGTGATATTGTAAAACTCTCTGTTCAGAATGAGAAAACAAAACCATATTTACAGAGAAAAATCAATGAAAGGAAATAAAGTATTAACTTGTATTACATTTGGGTAGTGGGATACGAGGGTAGTTTCTACTGCCCCTATTCTATAGCACAGTGGCTAGGAACTTAGACTTTTGAGTCAAGTGCTTGGTTTTGAATTCTTGCTTTATCACTAGTAACTTATGTGGTTAAGTTACTTAAATTCTCCTACTTTAATATGCTCACTTGTAAAAGGAACATAAAATTATTATTTATCTCATATAATTAAGACTTAAGAAGAGTGCCTGGCATTTGGCAATACCCAATAAATATTAATTGGGTACTGTAATTATTATTGTTCCACACTTTCCAAATTGTCTACAAATGTATTGCTTCTTTTGTAATAGAGGTAATTTAAAACAAAGGATGAATCTGTCTAGGCCTCTGTGCAAGTCAAAATCACACCTTCTTTTTCCTTTTCCTTTTCTTTTAAAGCAACAAGAAGCTCACTCCTAAGACAATTTAGAAAAGAAGGTGGTAATCTATAGCCTATTAGCCAAATCCAGTCTGCCATAAGTTTTTGCAAATGAAGCTTCATGCCCTTTTTTCATGTACTATTTATGGCTGCTTTCATGCTACAATGATAAAAGTTGAATAGTTGCGACAGAGACACAACTCTAAAATAGTTAATATCTGCCCCTTTACAGAAAAAGTCTGCCAACTTCTGGCTTAAAAGATCACAGAAGTAATGTCACAGTACCTATTCCTAGAATTATTAAATCCCGAAAGAAGAAAATTTATGACCTAAAAATCATGACATGTCTTCACATGAAAAACAATAGAAAACATACAGCACACTACTGGTGTACTGCAGTACAAATTTGAAACTAATCATCCAGATCTAGCATCAGAATCTACAGGTCAAAGGGCACAGTTCTCGACAAGATAGCTTTTACTTAAGAAACTAATTGCAAGTTCGGGGGTTCTTTGGCCACTTGCACTTATGACAAACCAGCTACAAATCTAAGGTATTCCCACAAACACCCCGCAGGCTTGGTAATCATTAAAACACCAAGGAAAATTTAGGAACGCACCATACTTAATGATTACAGTTTCATTCTAAAGGTTTGGCAGAGTCCTGAAAGCAGAACTTCTGTGCCCTCTTGCCATGATCAGGGCACACCACTCTTCTGCACATTACCAAGCAGGAAGCTCTACTGACCTCAGTGTCCAGTACTTTCATTGAGGTTTCATTATGTAGGTGACCAACTGAATCACTGGCCACTGTACTGATTGAACTCAATTTCCTGCTTCTTTCTCTTCCTTGGAGGATGCTGAGTTGGCTCAAAGCCCCAACCTTTTAATCACATGGTTGGCATTTCTGGTGACCAGTTCCCATCCTGAGTCCTCCCATTAGGCACAAACTCAGGTGTGAGCCAAAGGGTTCATGAATGGCAAAGGCACTTTTACTACTAAGGAAATTTCAAGTTTAGTGTGTGTGTGCAGGACCAGGGACAAAGATCTTTATTGTGCCACTAGTCATGAAATATTCTTGCAAAAAGAAAAACTGAATCTAAACTAGACTTAGCTAATATTTTATAGAAAATTCATAGGATAGAGGAAATGTTAAATGACACCTAAAGGATAAAATGAGTCAAGCCTAGGATGCAGGAATCCTAATCAACAAAACAATTGCTGGATGGAGACAGGTTGAAAGAGACTTAAGAGATTTCAACATGTTTGGTTCTTGCTTTGAACAAACCAAATGCAAAAAAGGAATTTCTGAAATAGTGGGGGAAAACTGAATTTAGGTCAACCGGGTTTTATATGAAATAAGTGTTCTGGTTATCTACTGTTGCATAATAAACCACTCTAAAGTTCAGCAGCTTAAATTAATAATTTTTCATTACTCCTTCTACTCTTTTGGGTTGACTGGGTTCAACTGGCTAATGTCTCTCACTTAATGTGTCTCCCATGTCCAGGCTGAAGTGTTTATCTGAAGGTTAAAATGTGCTAGTTGTCCAAGATGGCTAATTCACCTGGTGGTAAAGTAATGCTGGCTGTTAGCTATCAGTTCAGCTGGACCAGGAGCCTACCTATGGCCTCTCCATGTGGCTTAAGTTTCTCACTTCATAATACTGTGTTTCCAAAAGAAATTGTTAAAAACAGAGAAACCAGAGATATCCCACAAGAAGCTGTCAGGCTTTTTAGTAAAAGAGCCTTCTGTCTCAAGAAGTCCCTCTATTTCACTTAGTGCAAATTTTTTGGCAACAAATTCTCTCTGTTCTTACCTATTTGAGAATGTCTTTACTCCACCTTAATGCTTGAAGGATCTTTTCATTGGGTAGAGAATTCCAGTTTGATAAAATTTTTTCCAGTAAATTTTCTTATTATATTATTATTTTTGCCTCTGTTTTATAAGTTAGCTGTCACAGCTCCTTGAGAGGCTAAGGCAGGAGGACCACATGAACCAAGGAGTCTGATGTTGCTGTGAGCTAGGGTGAGGCCATGGCACTCTAGCGTGGACAACAGAGTGAGATATTGTCTCCCCCCAACCAAAAAAAAATTTAGACCTATGTTATAGTAAAAGAAGAAGCAACATTGAGTACTTAAAAGTGGTTAGAATTCCATTTTCTCTTTTAAAGTTTATAAAATTCATAGCTATAAAGTTTTTTATTTATTTTATTTATTGCTTCAGGTTCATTGAGATTACAAAGAATTAGGTTACACTGTTTGCATTTGTTAGGTAAAGTCCCTCTCATAATCGTGTCCTGCATAGCTATTAAGTTTTAAAACACAAAATTCTTTCTGTGCTCTCAACTTGTGAATGTTCTTCTAACATTTTAAAATTCTGTTTATTATTCTGGTAAGATAGTGAAAAAAATATAGAGCTAACCTTTTTCCTGGGATTTATCTTCATTTGTTTATAAGAAAGTTAGATCAGGATGCAAATTAATGTTTATAAACAGATTAAGGCTTGTAAATGAAAGAGTATCTTTTGTTATTTCATTTTACAATCTTTCAAAGAACAGCTTAGGAAGAGCCAACCATTCTGATCAGTTAGAATGGGAATGACAGTTTAAGAAACTTGACCAGGACATCCTATGGTGACAAGTCCTAATGCAGATTCCTTCTGTTGGCATGCAGACTCCTCAGTATTTGTGTCCATCAAGTTTGTGCGCAATTTTATGGTCACTCTGTATATTCTGCATGTGAAATCTTAGTAGTGTAGCCAAACAGAAATGGCAATGGTCAAAGCACCCATCTACAAAAAACATGGGCAAAGGGGATTACAACATTACAAGTGGGAACCCACAGAATGCATCTGAGAGAAATGAATATGCATCATGCCATGGAAAGTTTTGGAACTAGACATAATGGGGATTTACTGGGTGTTAGATTTGTGCTCTAGCAATTAAACTGAACAAATTATATAATTTCTACAAAACTCATTTTCCTTTTCTTTAAAAAACAAGTCTAATCTTTCCAGAAACTTTTCTATGAGTTTGACAATTTTTACTCACTTATTATCTCCTGATTTTGAGAATTAAAAAAGTTACTGAGTCAAGTTGTATGGACACAACATGCATTACAGATCTGGAGAGAAATGTTCTTGGGCAAAATTCACATTTCAAATAATGTAAAACACAGTTGTTGTTTTGACACTTTCCCTGTTTTAATATAAGTTTAATTTGGAGAATTGATATATATTCTGCCATAGAAATGGTATATGTACATTTTTCTATTCTAATCATACCATAAGAAATAAGGAATTATTTAAGAAATAGTCAAATCAATTGGCAAATTATAGTCAGAAAAAATAACACTGTGTCAAAATGAAAATTATTCAACATTGGGAAAGATTCTTTGACATTAAAATGAACAATTCTCCGTAGCTGACCACCTCCCTACACTGACCACTTCGAGTTGACTTAATTTTCAGAGACCGGATATGCACCACATGTATGTATCAATATAGCAGGCCTAATTCCTTATGTTGACCACCTCTCTATGTTGACCAGTTACAGTCCCTTGAGTGGTCAACTTGCAGATGCTCTATTGTACATCTATTCAAAAGGGTTTTATACATAGTACTCAGCTACTTTGGGTATATATATGTAACATGCTATATACAACATCTCACTCAACATTAGATATTCTACAGGAGTCTTAGTAAGGTTTTATTATGGCTAAAGTAATCAACATTTTTCTAGACCAAAGTTACTTTTACCATAGAATTATGAGGTCTCAACCAAGCTTCTGTATAAGCATTTGAGCAGATCCAAAGAGTATAAGCAAATCACATCCAAGTCTACCCGCTCTTCCACAGCCAAGCTTATCTAGATAAGGACTGGCAGGCTCCTTTAGTAAAAATATATGCTCCAGAATTTACAAGGTAGATTATCAATTTGCAACCTACAAGTCTAGTTCCTAATGAACACAGTTAAGGAATTTTCTAGAAATTCAGTTTTGATGTGCCAGCCATCCAGACCCTCTGAACAACCACATAAAAGGAGATACTTAAAACATTCATTCCCATAGGTACTTCAAGTTCTCAGAGTGAAACATATAAAAGACCTAGAAAACTGAGACCAAAATCTTTTTCTACTAGTAAGAATTTACATTAGAGATCAATATATTCAGTTTTTATTCAGTTTTAAAACATAAAAAGCTATACAAAGACTTTCTGCAAGTACTATGCAAACATTGCTTACAATGTTTCTCAATATCGCTTACATAAAGGTACTAATGAAATGAATTTAAAAAATTAGAAGCAGAATAGTTTGTCTTCCCAAAGATTTATTAGTTTTATTGTCAGATAAATTTCCTGACAATGAAAACTAATTGTTTCCTGACAATGAAACTAATAAATCTTTGAGAAGACAAACTTTCCTGCTTCTAAATTTTAAAAAATTTCCTGGGTGGGCTCAGCGCCTGTGGCTCAATGGGCTAAGGCGCCAGCCACGTACAACTGAACTGGTGGGTTCGAATCCAGCCCGGACCCGCCAAACAGCAATGACGGCTGCAACCAAAAAAAAAATGGCCAGGCGTTGTGGCAGGCACCTGTAGTCCCAGCTACTTGGGAGGCGGAGGCAGGAGACTCGCTTGAGCCCAGGAATTGGAGGTTGCTGTGAGCTGTGATGCCATAGCACTCTATCCAGGGTGACAGCTTGAGGCTCTGCCTCAAAAAAAAAAAAAAAAAAAAAAAATTTCCTGGGTGGCGCCTGTGGCTCAAAGTAGTAGGGCACCAGCCCCATATGCCAGAAGTGGCGAGTTCAAACCTAGCCCTGGCCAGAAACTGCAAAAAACAAAATAATAATAATAATAATAAAAATAAATTTCCTAAAATTCATCACTTTTTTTCTTGTTCTTTTTTGGGGGGGGGAGCTTAGTGTATACAATTTAAATCTAAATTTAAGCTCATAAAAATAAAAATCTTATTTCATGATCCTAGTAGAATTATTTTCTCTATTATCTTGATCTAATTTTAATTGTTACTTTCTGCCTTTATTACCACATGTAGTAAAAAGAGTAACAATTTTATCCTTAGAGTGAGAAGACTGAATTCTAGTGCCAGTTTCACTACCACAAAGTCATGGGTCTCGAGCAATTTTCTTAAATAAAACCCTGGTTTCCTTTGAATATAAAATGAATAAAAAATTACCAGTCATGCCATCAAACAACATGGTACATAAAAAAAAAATGTTGTCATTACCAAGATATTAAGCAATGACAGGCATGGCAAATGATGAAAGTTTGGAAGAAAAGAGAAAACATCTACCCACAGAAATCAGAGGTTTAGCTAATGTGGCTTTACTATGTTGCTCCAGGAATTTCAGAACTGATTTTTAGGGAAAACTGAAATAGATTTCATGGTGATATCTAAACTAAGTCTGAAAGGAAGAAAAAATATTTATCAGATTATACTCTCTAGTTTTATATAATATATATATTTAGAGATGTGGCTTAGGATGGTGGGAAGTAGCAGATAGACGAAATCTATAGTATTTATGCTCTGTGGAGAAATTCTCTTCCAGATAAATATTTTGAGGCCCTACATCTGAATTCGTACTCAAAGAGCTTACCACAGACTCCCCTGCTCCTGACTGAAACCCCCATGACCTCAGGGACACATACTTGCCACAGAGTCATTATTTACCTGCTTACACTTTAATACCATGATGATTTTGCACTTTAAAGAAGTATTTAATCTAAAAGATAACTCACGTAGCTGAAGAGGCTTTTATATTACTAATGAGCCATCTACAAAATAAAACCCACAAAATACATTTCAGAGAAACCAGTTACATTCTTAAAAGAAAAATAAGTCATATATTATTCAATATTTAACAATGAAATAATTCTTCAACTTAAAAAGAATTACCTGCAGTAGCCCTCCATCATCAAAACGCAATACTTCTATTATGCTCTCCGACTGAAGGAATGCTGTGAAGAAAACAAGAACACTATCACTTAAATGAACACAAATTGGACTTTCATAAAATCTTTTACCTTAAAGTTAATTAATGTAAGTTTAAAAATACAATGCCTGATGTAGATTGTTTAAAAAGGAAACTGTGACTAATACTTCAGCAGTTTAGTAACTATGAAATAAATGCTTTAAGATGAAACCATACCATGATACTATAAGCAAGTAGTTTTAACAACCCAGGGGTTATATAAATCACCTTCAAAGTATCTATTCCAGCTATAAGAAAGCACAAAAAAGAGTCGAATTCAACCAGATGCAGTTAATTATTTTCACTGGTAGATTAACTTAAAGTATCATAAGTACATAGACAAGATCACTAGAGTTTTATATTTCCCTCCAAAACTGAAGACCTGAAATTCTGTTATTATCTGTCCTTTTGAGGTGATGATATTCCTGGGGATCAACAGTCAAAAGAGATGTGGTGGGAAGTAGACAGGCAAAATAGCAAGATTATTCTGATCCAAAACCCAGAATAATCCAAAGATAAGATGTTTAAAAGCTAGCATAATTATACACATACCATACAATCTGGCCATGATGCTCCTAGTATTAAGTGAACTGATTTGAATCGCAACTTTATGCCCTCACAAAAATCTGCACACAACTCCTTATAGCAGATTTATTCATAATTGCCAAAATCTGGACATAATCAAGACATCCTTCAAAGAATGAATGTACATACTGGACTACTGAATGTACATACAAATGGACTATTTGTAAAAGAAAAGGCTACATACTGTATGGATTCCAAGTACATGAAATTCTGGAAAAGGCAAGATCATGGAGGTGGTAAAAAGATCAGTGGTTGCTAGGGACTCAAGGGGAGAAAGGAAAGGGTGAATAAGTCAAGCACAAGAAATATTTTAGGGTGGTGAAACCATTCTGTGTGAAATTGTAATGGTGGAAACCTGACATAATGTATGTGGCAAAATAGAACTTTATAATAAACACCAAAAGTGAATCTAAATGTAATACATTAAAAAAAAATGTTTATCCAATGTACTCAGCCCTAATATGAAGCTAATTTATAGCTTTCATATGAAGGCTAAAACCCAATTATAGCACAGGAATACAGGGATAGGGGACAGGGAGGGGAGGGGTGGGGGGAGGATGGGTAGAGGGAGGGCAATTAGTGGGAACACACCTACGGTGCATCTTAGCAGGGTACTGGCGAAACTTATTAAAGGTAGAGTATTAATGTCTTT